>CBMN010758465.1:0-11165 GCA_000582825.1 Hordeum pubiflorum
ATGAGAGCATGAAGGCTTGGACGAACTATTCAAGAGGTCACTTTATAAATTTCGTCCACAGGCTATTATAGGTGCTGCGCCACCTTATTTTTGGCCAGGCCATGTAATTCGGAAATACCACATTATAGGCTGTTTTTAGAAGTCTGTATGTGTGGGGGAAACTGAGTTAAGGTTGGTTTTGGACCCCTTCTCCAAGGGGTCACGAAATTCCCATCTATTCCCCCATATATACAGCCCTTAGGTGTGTGTGTGTGTGTGTGATACAAAACAGTTATTCGTCAACCTGGGTGAGGAATAGCCCCCTCTATTTTAACATTAATGCAATGTAATTTTATGTTTCGTAAATTTTGTCTTATTTCATACATAAAAGAGAACGTAAGAAAATATATATCCGCCTTAAGAATATTTTATGTTATGTAAATTTGCAAACATAAAAACATAGTGTAAATATATATATATTTTAATTCTTTCCAAATCAATAAATGGTAATGGATTGACATGCACGCTATTAAATGTTAGGTGCCCAGGCTCCTAGGTGCCCCAAACAAATTTACCTATATATAAAACTGATAGTTGTGTTTGTTATCCGGTAACCTAGTAAGATTTTTTAATATTTATTTATAATATAAAATTATTTATCTAAGGATTTCACATAGAATCAAATTGCCAAAGTTTGTTATTTCTTTTAGGAAAATCCATATGGACTCTGTATGAATGCAGGTTTGCTACTTAGCTTTCATCTTATATTTTGAATTGGGAAATGTTATGGTGCATTGCAATACACGAGAGGGAGTGTATTATATGGGCGATCCAATGGATGAGACTAACTGGCCTTTATTAAAGCCTAATGGTATTTTCAACCAAAAAAATATTTAGATTTAATTGGCCAAATTCGTTCTAGGGGTATTATCATCCTAAATAAAATTGAATTAACTAATCATTTACATAACAGTTAATTATAATTAAGCAACATCATCTCTGATCATTTGAACTTGGGTTAGAGCGGTTTCTCGTCTCCATATGGGCCCTAATCTTTAGCGATCACATCACTGCATCCGATCGCCGCCGCGCGCACTCGCCGTGACACTCCCTCCTCCACCTCCTGCACCTCCGACACCCCATTATCCCCCTCCCTCGCAGGTGATCCCCCTCGGGCTATGCAGCGCCAAATCATCCGAGGAGCCGCCTAATCCCTTCTTGCCCCAACACGACACCCCTTCCCCGATGCGACGCCAGATCATCCTCATCATCGCCCATCAACTTTAGTGCGCTCGATCTTCCCGTTACCTTTGAGATGTAAGTGTCTAGCCATCTCTACTCTTGGCCACTCCTTTCTGGATAGAATCGATAAGGTCAGATTTGGTTAGGGTTTAGGATATGTGATATGACAAACTTGTGACTAGATTTCGATTGAAAGGAAGTGTAATTCGGATTTAGTGAGGACGTGTTTTCGATTTAGTTAGGGTTATGTGGTATGGGAAAGTTGTCAACTGTTTTGGATTCAAAGAAAGTGTAGTTTGGATTTAGTTATGACCTATTTTGAATTTAGTTAGGAGATACTTTGGATTGAGTTTGGAGTCATTATTGATTTAATTACGAGATATTTGATCTATGAGGATGGATTTATCAGGGTGTAATTAGTCACAACATTTAAAAGTTCTGTGGAAGATTGGAGCGATGAATTTAGACAAACCTATATATATGAAGAATTATGTGATATCCTTACATCATAGACAGAAGCAATCAAATGTTTAGTTACAATAAGTAGAAACAATCACATATAGTTGGATTTAGTTAGGAGATATTTGATCTATGATGATATACTTACTTAGAGCTTCCGAAGGACAGAGTTAGGTACATGAATCCGAATTGAAAAGTAATTTACATTATTTAAGCAGAGTAGTGCATAATTATTTTGTATGATATCCATTTGTAACATGGTCTATGTGTTTTCGTTGGCATTTGAGCAACCCTATATTGTTAGACAAACGTTATGACATATATTGCGAACATATCAATATGTATAGCATGTTCGATGGTTGGGTGAGTCGTCGACTCTTTAGAGGGCATGGTTACTTTTTTGGACCTAAAAATCTTGTATACATCTAATAGAGACAAATTTAAGTTACATCTCCAATATTTGGATTTATATGAGATGGGATATGCTATATTAGAACAACATAATATAATTATACAGTTAGCATCGTGTACGTTTCCCCGCACGCTGCTAGTTTCCATGTTAGCCACGGTTGGCTTAAAGATAAACGCTGGTAAATTTATTTAGGATTTTAAGCAGATTTAACAAAAATTGAAACTTAGCAGGTGTCATGCATCATATGATCACTACAATATGTGGTTAAAAATTCAATGCATTACTGAAAAGTTATGACATATATATATTTCTTACAAAACCTATAGGTATACGAGGGCGGAGATTCCTAGGTTTGAAGCACGTGAAGTGTCTGCTTTGAGAGAGGTCAACAGGTAGTGTTGCTATTTTTTGACATAAAAATATTATATTCATGTACACAAATAAAAGTTTCATCTCTATTTTTTGAATTTTTATGGGGTGGGTTATCTATTACCTAAAAAACTATTGGATTGGCGACGATGTATATAATAAGAACACTACTAATGTCTAAAATTTTGTAGCGTTCTATTGGTGTGAACGCTGCTAGTTTGAAGACCCACTTGCCGACCAATATACAGGGTGCCAGACATCATAGTGACATCGTTCATGTTAGCCGTACATGCTGCTCCTTCTATCGACAATGGTGGCGCTCGGCGTGTTCGGCACAACAACTATTTTTAGATAACTATCTACTAGCGTTTATTCCTTGCAGACGCCGATAATGTCTACAAGATAGAGATTTTTTATTTTTTTAGGACGTTGCTGGCAGCTAGGCAAGTTAGCAGCCGCGTTTGGTTTGGGCTGCCTATAATCCTCTAAGAGGTTTCCCTACCAGTAAATTCACTATAAATGTGGCGTACACTTAGTCATATTCATTTATTGTTGTCTATAATTTTGATGTACACATCAAAAGTAAATCTGCTTACTATAAATGTGATGTACACTAAAAAGTAATTTTTTTACTATGAATGTGACGTACACATCAAGACTTTGGTTTTTGAAAGATGCAAGATCGTGAGCATGCATATACACGAGCATGTATAATGAAGGTGAACAACTTTATTCACAACATGAGAGTTTAACAACCCGCACTTAAAACAAACCGAGGATCAATCATTATGATGCAAACTATCACATTATTAAGCACCATCAATGATATAGAGGTATCAATAGAGTTCATACTTCCACAATACCTACTACTTGTTTCTAACACATCTAGCTAATGCACGATACCTCGCCTTCTAGGGCTGCTGCCACAGTGTCCAGGGTCCCGCACCAGGGAACAAAAGCAAAGAAAACCTCACCACGACCTTCATCGCCAACCACGCAGGCTTGCCCGGCGACCACCTCGAGTGGCAACATGGGAGGGAGAGGGTGGATGGGGTGGTGGCATCAGGGAAACCCTAGTCACCCCTGGGTTGCCAGATTCAATGGAATGATACGAAAAACCCAAAGCCGAGCAGGCACAAAATTGCATAAAATACACACAATTCTCTAATAAGGTTGTAGCTTGCAGAGCCCATCCATGAATTCACCAGCTGGCGGGGTTGATTAGACAAAAATAACACATGGCTAGAAACAGAAGATCACGATGCATTCATTAGCGGCATACGTTGATACAAAGGGAAAACATAACTCAACACAATGAAACCCAACAATAAATAATAAGCAAACATGTACAGCTACAACAGCCATAGGTCATACAAAACCAAATCACATGAGACCAGTTCAAAGGTATCCCATAACCGACCGAGCTCAACGGTGAAGCAATTGCAAAGTCTAAAAAACATAAATCTTCAAACCCACCAATAGTTTTTCATACCCAACACATAGATGACATTAGACACACCATTTAATTTATACATATCATCTTCTCATAAATGCAATACTTCTCTACTCTGCAGGTGTGTAGCTTGACTTCCTCGAAAAAGATTGAGCGTTCTTTGGATCCCCGTCTTAGACGATGGTATGAACCATATGACTACAATGAACACAACATAAGTTTGTTGAGATCACGAACACAACTTTGAAAGATGGTCAACAAAATCAAATTAGTTCACTATAAATGTGACACACACTTGGTCATATTTATTTATTTTTGACTAAATGTGATGTACACATAAAAAGTGAATTTGTTTACTACAAATGTTACATACAAAACATACACATGAAGACTTTGGTTTTTGAAAGATGTGAGTGAGCTCCTGAGCCTGCATATACACGGGCATGTGTTATGAAGGTGAACAATTTTTTTCAAAACATGAGAGTGATTAACAACCCTCACTCAAAACAAACAAGGGTCAGACATTGTGATGCAGAACTATCACATTATTAAGCACCATGCATGACATAGAGGCACCCATAGAGTTCATACCTCCACAATACCTACTTGTTGTCGTTGCCGCTGCCACTCGGATAATAGCAATAATCAGAACCCAAAACATTCATCTCCTCAAACCATACCCTCTCGGCCTTGGCAACCCTTCACAGCGAGCTCCTCCTACGGTCACCTTAATGATCTTGGTTGTGACGAAGCAGAACTTCGACTCAGACGGCTTGGCCATGTATCTCGAGTTCTCTTGGAGTAACTTCTTCAAGTTGCCGTCGGCCCATGCACGCTTCCCTTTGGGCAACATGTAGTAATTTTTCATCTTCGAGACGTTGCCCTACCTGATCACGAGTCGGTGTCTCCGGCGGCGGCCACGGGATGCCCGGATTGTCCCAGACCTAGATGTGGCTACTCTCATACGAAATGTCCTCCGGTTGTTGGCAGGAGCGGTTGGCGATGGGGTCCTTGATGCAGAACATAGATCCTTGATAGAGCTCTTGCAAATCGTCTCATACACTTCTTTTGTTGGGATCTTGCGCCTTTTCACACATTTGTAGCATCGGACATGCCGATGGAGTTGTTTGGACCTTTTTTTATTTGTCAAATCATGAAAAATTAGTTTAGGGTGACATGTGTCCTAGTAGTTGGTTTTATCAGGCAAGACAGACAAATTATATGAAATATAGATTTGAATGTGCATAGTTAGGAAATTTGAAGAATGAACAGACAAAGTAAGAATACGAATGAAGTAACAATATGAATATACATGGTTACGAAATCTGACTAATGGAAAAAAGAAGAAAAAAATGCCAAGCACGAATAGCATTTTCTGAAGTTCCATATCGCTTACTTGTTGACAGACCTCATGTACTCCATCCATTTTTCCTAATCATAAGGCTCGTTTGGAAACAAAGAAGATTTCCTTGGAATAGCTTGGTGTTTGAACAAATTATATTTTGAACAACATATTTTTTGTAGTATGATAAATTGTACCACATGAATGTTTACTCCTCCATTTCAAAATATAGTGCACATTAGACCGGGTCAAAATCTATAAACGTTGTTAAATCTACGACACACGTTGTGTTGTTATGAACGGTAAGGGGAACCCTATCCCCTTCCGTCCAGACTGGAGGTGCAGAGTCGGCGGATCACAACCACACACCTTACCACCAAAGAACACCAATCCAAAGAATAGTCATCACTTGATGGAACTGCCAACCTCCACACAAAAACTAATGTTTGGACTTATAACTGAGGAGCGTCCACCAACCGCATCGCCACTCTCCCAAAGAACCAGATGACCATAGGTGGTCCAAGGAGGTCAAAACGCACAAGGCGGTGCTGTCGTCCCATCCGATGCAGGTTTCGGGCTTTCGTTAGGGATCCGGGTCAGGGTGGAGAGGAGAGACCACAGTGCAGTCTCTAGGGAGAAAATCACCACGCACACAAACAAATACACACACAAGTGTGTCGCCGTGGTCGGAGAGCCAACCAAGGGTTTCTCCAGTCTCGAGGTTACACCAGAAGCCCCCGCTAACAACAGATTCAGCAACCAATTATGCAAAACTGACAGGGCCCGTGGGGGCAATGAATTCAGGAGGAGATGAGCTTGACCTTCTGATCAAGAGCGGAAAGGGGGGAACCCGTGTTGCGACCACAATCAGACAAGTCCTTGCCACCCGTGTAGCCGAGGAAGCCGGGTAGCACATCCATCGCACACTGCCTCATCGTCCGGGGCCTCCGCCTCAGTGTCCAGAGTCCTCCACCAGGGAATGAAGTGGCAAAAACCACACAAATATCTTCATCGCCAACCATGTAGGCTTGTCCGGTGACCACATCGCATGGCGATATGGGAGGGAGAGGGTGGAGGGGGTGGCCACATCGGGAAACCCTCCTGAGTCGCCAGATTCAATCGAATGATAGGAAAAAGCTCGAAGCCAAGCAACCAGAAAGTTGTATCCAAGTATCAAGAGGCCTTGGGAAGACAATGTGAGGGCCCTCAAAGCGTCCCATGGAAATCCACTAGCAAGTAGTGAAGTCTTAACACACAAAATCTCTCAAGAAAATTTGTTGCATTCATTTTCATGGTTGATCCATTTTCCAGAAAGAAAGTCGATCTATTATTAGTCGAGTAGAATTACTAGCTTTGTACATAAATCTGTTTACATCTCGACCTAGTTAAGAAAAAAATTAAAAAGAAGAAGGAAACCACATTCGAATTGTGGAATTACCTCATCAGTCATCATTCCTAGGGTAACTACCTTGAGGATGTGATTTAGGCCACGGTGGTGGTTAATATGTGGAAGGTAGGATGATGATAGTTTGGGGTACTTATGTTGGGGTAGATCAGGTGGTATTTATAGAGAATGAAAGAAGTATAATTGCGAATACTCTTTCTATTGGTAAATAGCAAGACCGTGGAAGGGTGAATTAACGATCAATGTAAAAAATGGTGTCTATTGAGAAGGTCGAGCAGTAGGAAAAGTGTGAATTCACCCATTTTTACATCAAAAGGAAAGTAATTTACAATAGAGATACGACCTATACATGGCCATACTTATTGGTTATGCAAACATATACTAGTAATAATTATTGTTGTGAGGATTTATTGGCGTAAATCAATTGATTTTATTTAGAGAATATACTCGCAGTAAATTTATTGCATAGGATTTCATCATTTAACTACCAGCATGTATGTGATGAGATATATGTTTGTCGACACTAATGGATTTGTTGGCATGAATGAATTTGTTTTATTGATAGTATATTGTGCTATTAAATTTTTTGAGGAATTTTACAAAAAAAAAATCGTAATCCATGTGGTGATATAAACATGTTAACTATCCTAGAGAGAACACATGAATACCAAATAGTACACGTTACTGATGAGGACCATTTCTATTCTTCCCAAATAAGTCAACTACACATATGTCTCCAAAGTTTTATGATAAAAAAATCCGCAAGAAATGCTTTAATATCACATATTAAGAAATACACGCACGGTCAAGATTATGAATCTTATGAGTACAATGCATACAAAATAACTTTGTTGACATCACATACATAAATTAGGAAGATGGGCATCAAAAGTAAATTAGTTCGCCATAAATTTGGCGTACACTAAGTGTATTTATTGATTATTGACTATAAATGTAACGTACGCATCAAAAGTAAATTTACTTACTATAAATGTGACCTACACATAAAATGTAATTTTTTGTTTACTATAAATGTGACATACACATCAAGACTTTGGTTTTTGAGAGATGTGAGTGAGCTGTTGAGCATGCATATACACGGTCCTGTGTAATGAAGGTGAACATTTTATTCAAAACATGAGAGTGATAAAAAAACTACAGCCAAAAAAAATGAGGATCAAACATTATAATGTAGAACTATCACATTATTAAGAACCATCCATGACACAACGACATTGATAGAGTGCACACTTCCGCAACACCTACTTCCAGCCGCTGCCACTCCGATAGTAGTAGTAACCAGAATCCGACACGTCCATCTCCTTGAACCTGTCCCTCTAGGAATTGGAAGCCCTCCACAATTAGCTCTTTCCTAGGGTCTCCTTAATGATCTTGGGAACGACGAAGCACAACTTCGACATTGGCAGCTTGGTCATGTTCCCCAATTTCTGCTAAGGAACCTCTTCACGTTGCCGCCGGCCCACACGCACTTCCCATTGTGCAGCAGGTAGTAGTTGCTCATCTTGGACATGTCACCCTGCATGATCACCAACCGCAACGTCTTCGGCGGTGGTCGGGGGATGCCCAGCTTTTCCATGACCCAGATGCGTCTGCTGTCGTCCAGATAGTCTTCTAGCTGCTGGCAGGAGCGGCTAGCGCCGGGGTCCCTGCCACAGAACCATGTGTCCTTGGCGAAGCTCTTGTGGATTGTCTTGAACTCCTCTTTCGTTGGGATCTTGTGCCATTTCACGTATTTGTTGCATCGAATCACGTACATGTCGATGGAGTCCTTCAAACCTTATTTCGTATGTCAAATCATCATAAATTAGTCAAGGGTGACACGTTTACTAGTAGTTGGTTGTATCAGGAAAGAGAATCAAATTATATGAAGTAGAAATTTGAATGTACTTGGCTAGGAAATCTGAAGAATTATCTAATGAAGTAATAATATGAATGTACATGATTATGTTGAAGAACGGAAAGAAGAAGAATAAATGCCAATTACACGTAGAATTTTCTCATGTTCCATATCGCTAATATTGGCATACCTCCTGTACTCCATCCAGTTTTCCTAAGCCTCATTAGGAAACAAACGAGTTTTCCTTGCAATTGATTAGTGTTTGAACGAGTTACATATTGAACCACATATTTGTCGTAGTATGATAAATTGAACCACATATGAATTGCTACTCCTTCCAATTCAAAATAAAGTGCGCATTAGCCTAGGTCAAAATTTCTAAACGTTGGTCAAAATGGATGACGCTCGTTGTGTTGTTGACAATGGGAATGGGAACCCTATCCCTTCGGCATCGCCCTAGAGGCATAGAGTTGGCGGGTAACACCCACAAAACTTGACACCCAAGAACACCAATCCAAAGAAGATCCATCACTTGCTGGAACTGCCAACCCCCACAGAAAAACTGATGTTTGGACTTAGAACATAGGAGTGCCCACCAACCATAGCGCCACTCTCCAAAATAACGAGATGACCACAGATGGTCAAAATAGGTTTATGACCCACAAATATAGGGATTCAATCATAGTCCTTTAGGTAAGTAAGAGTGTCGAACCCAATGAGGAGCAGAAGGAATTTACAAGCCGTTTTCAACAAGGTTTCACTACAAGTATTGTAAGATAGTTTTAATAGATAGTTTGATCGCAACATAAATTTTAACAACGCAGCAAGTAAAAATATTAACAAGGTCATGCAAATGTACCAATCCTTAACCGTGCCAAGGACAAGACGGTGATACTTCTTATAGTGACTAAAAAAATCTTGTGGACACACGTGAAAATCGCCAAGTTAGTTTCACCACGATTCATTGATTTACATTCATTGCCTTGATAAGTGGATGGTCCGGAGCTAAGGTACTGTACTAACATGAAAAAATACCTACTTACGATTATATTCTTCAAGCAAGCATCTGTAGCTATAAGAGAAGTAATTAGGATAAATCAGGCCATAGAATTAAATTGTTGGATCCAAAACAACCTCTCAAGGAATAATTGAGTTTCTACCACTCTCGCAACCCATCATCTACAAACTAATTTCACAATGCATGTCCCTAGGCCCAAAGATGATGCTGTGTCATGTACTCGATGTTCACATAACACCACTAGAGGTAAACAACACAACATAATATCAAAACATTGAACAAGGATCAACTTAAGGGATTACTAGTAACAATACTTATCCCATGTCCTCAAGAACTAATGGAACTACTCACAACTCATCATATGGATTATAATAAGTGGGCATAAATATATGATTAAGAATCTGCACATAACAGTCTTCGACCAATTAAACCAACAACCATCAACTACACGATGTAATCCACACTACTAGCATCCCCACGTACCAATCTGAGGTTCGATACAACGATTGAACACAAAAGATGAACTAGGGTTTGGAGATGAGATGGCGCTCATGAAGATGTTGATGAAGACGATGACACCCCTCCCTCCCCCGGATGAATGGAGTGTTGGTGATGATGAAGGCTTCGATTTCCCCCTCCCTGAGGGAAGTTTCCGCAGTGACGGAACCGCTTCGCCGAAGAAAAAAGTGCTCCAACAAGTTGCACCTCGCAGACGAAAGCGGAAAGTCCTGATATTTTTTTTCTTTCTAGGGTAAACAGGATTTTATGGCCAAAGGGCATGGGGAGGCGAGCCACTAGGGGCCTACACGGGCAGGGGATGCAGTCGGGGGGTAGGCTGCACCACCTGTCCGTGTGGCTTCCCGGTGGCCCCCTCTGGTATTTCTTCACTCCAATATTCTTCATATATTCCAAGATAATTCTCCAAAAAATCCACTCTTCATATTAATCTCCAAAGAATTGCTTTCTTTGCTGTGGCTATGTTAATTAGGTCGAGAATTCTAGTTGTCGATAATCCCCCTCTCTTGATATAAATTGCCTTTTAAGAGACATGAGGCATTAGAATTAGACTACAATGTGAAATATAACATTAAAATAAGATAAATTACAGTAGGACTTAATGATGAAAAATGGACGTATCAGAGGTCACAATGCATAAGGAGGCGGTGCCCCCGCACAACCAAAGATTGGTTTTGGGCTTTCGCTAAAACCGGATCCGGATTAGGGTCACGACCACAATCAGCAAAATCCTCGCCACCCGTGTAGCCAAGGAAGGCGGCTAGCACATCCAACACATGTTACCTCGCCGTATGGGGTCGCCTCCTTAGTGTCCATGGTCCTTCGTAGGGAACTAAGCGGCGAAAATCTCACCATGACCTTCATCCCCAACCATAAAAGCTTGCCCGACGACCATCTCGGGTGGCGGCATCGGAGGGAGAGGGTGGACGGGTGGCGGCGTCGGGACACCCTGGTCGCCAGACTTAATGGTATGATAGGAAAAAGCTCAAAGACGAGCATGCAAAAAGGTTTATCAAAAGGGATAATTGGTTTTGTACCCCTAGTTGGGTCACACTCGACTGGTTTACCCCTAGTCTTCAAAAACACGTGTTCCTGCCCAAACCACTTTGCTC
>CBMN010758469.1:0-11248 GCA_000582825.1 Hordeum pubiflorum
GTTGTAACACCTTACTCTGGTATATCATTCCTATGGAGAATGGACAAAAGTTATTGAGCCTAACGATCAAGGGGGAGAATGTTGGTATTTGATCTAAGGTCCAATGGACTGAAAAGAAAAGAAAAAAACCCAGAAAGAAACAGAAGGATAAGTATTCATGTAAAGGAGAGGGGCCACGAGCCAACGATCGTTTCCTCTCGTCCAAACTGAAGCGCCCTGATCGGGGACGACCCTAACCAACTATGGTTTTGGTCCCCTATCGCCAGCGCACATAAATATAGATGGGGGAGCAGCCGGAACCTACGAGAGACTCAATTCACGTACGGTTTACTCCTGCTCCCCACATCCCTAAAACCCTAACCGATCTGGGGGAGCGCTGCACGATGGGAAGATCATCTCCAAGCTCTGCCCCTATTCCAGGACAGTACCGGTGGCGCCCGGAGGGACGCCGCTACCTGCTGCGACCATCTACTCCGAGCCTGCATCACGCCTGCATCGAGCAGGCATGGGACTTCGCATCGCCTACACCAATGGCTGCTCCCATTGGTGGTAAGAGCCCAATCCATCTCTCTGATCTGTTCAATTAGGTGATCTAATGACTAGGCTAACGTTCCTGTTAAGTAAATCCTATGGGATTATTTCTAACATGTACATGATCGACATGTTATTCGTCAATTGCCCGAATCGTATAGCAAGTTTGATCAACGGTTCTGACCTTAGATGTGAGATAATATATTACATCTAGATGAGATGTGAAATAGCACTACTGATAATCTAATACCCCGTACATGCATGGATAGCCGGGGACATTGTTTTCAGGTCTGCAACTCTCTAACACATATCAATCACCATGGGGTCATCTGTGTCTACAGTATGCTTCTTGCTAGGGGATTTCAGCAATGGCGTCCCTGGTCGTTTCGGTATTTTCTTTCTACCTGGAGCAACTTTGAGATATTTGGAAATCCTGCTTGTGTCGTAGTCGAGGTAAAAACCAGAAGTTTCTGAGGGAATAAACCTGCCCACTTTCCGGACAGTCTTGTTGCTCATGTCAACAGCAAGCACCCATGCCGTGTGGTGTTTTTGGCTGTAGTCAAGTCAAGCCTTGTGAGGAAGTAAACAATGCCATCGTGCTGCAGGCTCAGCTTGGGTAGGCCAATGTAAGGAGCTGTAGCAGCTGGTTCACCTTCAAGACCTTGTAATAAATCAGAGGGATCGAGTTGGTAACGGATGCCCCAACCCTCCTCCCGAAGGAAGGAATCAGTTTTGATGCTCCATACTGTGGCCTTCCAACCACTGGCAAAGTCCTCCATTACGACATAGTTGATGGATGAGCCGAGGACGGCAATGTCCCGAGTGGATCCGTCGTGGTCGCTGCCCTCGACGACCGGCCCTGGCAGTTGCAACCGCCGAAACTTGGGGCGGCCCTTGACGAGAACGTCCCACAAGATGACGGTTCCAGCACAGAGATCGACCCATGCCAGCGTTCCCTTTTCTCCTCCGATGATGATCGTCTTGTGTGTTTTGTATTCGTCGTCGAGGTCGAGGGGCGGGTCGAATACCAGGGACGGAGTGGTCCAGGAGGAGGTCTTGGAGTGATAGCGGCGGTAGAGTTGACAATCAGGATACTCGGACCCGAACCTTTCGGATTGCGCAGCAATGACGTAGCTGCAGCTGCTGCAGTCGTGGCCGCCGGCTCCATGGCCATGGGGTTGTTGTTGTCTGCGTCGGTGTTGGCTGCAGTACTTGCGCACGATGGCAACCGTGCCGGCGACCAAGCAGGGCGCGCTGTCGGGTTCCGGGTGGCGAAGGTGGTGGAGCGCAGGGACGCGGGGGTTGTAGACGAAGTACTCTTCTCGGGTGGTGGGGTCCGTGGGGATATAGACACCGGGTCGGAACGGACCGTCGCGGATGGGGACCCGTAGCAGGAGGAGGCTGCCGTCCGTCTCGGTGGCGAGGATGCGAGGCGGGTCGGCCAACAGGTCGCCCAAGCCTACGGCGTGGACGCACAGGTAAGAGACGTCCGGCGGGTGGACGGCGATGAAGGTGACCTGGATGCTGCAGCCCTTGAGCTCGTCTTCGTACAGGATTGGGGTGCTGGCTGTGGTGGCGTTCATGCGGTTGGTCAAGTAAGCGTAGGGCTCGATGAGGACGAAGGGTGGCCGCTCGTCGCCGTCGTCGTCGAGGTAGCCCCCTTGACCCTGAGCAGAAGGGTTCTTTAGGGACGGCTTACTCATGTGCCGGATTGAGGACTCCTCTCCTCCTGCAAGGTCCATGGATCCCAGAAGATCTAGGTTCGTCGTCTCCGGTTTCGGCATGTGGATTGAATTTAAGGAGGGGATCGAGGGCCATCAGAGTTGGAGGTGAAGACGGATTTGAGATGAGAGTGCGGTCGGCGTCGGATTCGGAGTGGATCCGGGGTGGCAGGTGCGCTTGTGGGGCTCAGCGAGGGAGAGGCCAACGTACGGAAACTGGGTTGGCCAGCAGCAGCAGGGATCCCCAGTCGCCCCTCTCATCGCCTAACTCAATACATGCATTTTGTAGTACTAACTCAGTTTCATCTCAGAAGTCTTCATAATTTATCAGCACGTTGTAGAAAATTTCATTCCCATTTTAAATCTTTTTACATGTTTGTTCTTCAATTCTCTTGGATATATTTTTGCACGCTTTAGGGGATGGCTATGTAGAAATCCAGGCTGTGATGTTACACGATTTGGCAGCTTCCACAACCATATATATAATTATTTGTTCCAAAATTCTCTATCAATATAAAGAACTTGTATTGAATACATATACTAACTTCATGTAGAATACTACAGATCTCAAAGGATATCCTTCAAATCGCAACTGAACAGGAGCCTCGCATGTCGAATACGAATAAACTCATTAGCCACAGAAAGCTGCCTCCTAATAAGCTTTACAACTTATAAGGCAGTGATCTATGAATGAACCCGTGTGTAGTTTAGAATACAGACATAACTCAGTTCCTACATAATTCAGGTAGATTTTCCTGTGCTAAGCATCAACAAGGCTGGGTTCTGAGGGCATAGATGACTCGAGCAGTTGGTTGGCCTCAATGGGTGGGGACGACTCGAGCAAAGGATTCTTCTGGAATTCATTCCTGAGCTTCCCACATGCCGCCTTAGCGTCAAGCCCACGGGTCTGTCGAACGCTGATCGTGATCTTCCAAGATTCCAATCCATCAACGGACGCTTGAATCTGGGCAAACTCACCAGCATAAAAACCAAACAATCTTGGGCCAAAAATAATTCCACGATAGGCATTGTGACTAAGTCTGAGATAGATAGCATATTGTTTTTGCCTCCTGTGCTTAGAAGCGTCTATCGGGTTATGGGGAATCAGGTTCACGTGATAACCGCTTCCACGTGCATCCAACATCGCTGGAAGTTCTTCAGCATGCACCTTTTCATCGTTAATCCCAGCTGGCGAACATGGAACATTTCATGCCTGTTAGCTGACGATAGCTGAAATGATAGATGGGCCATTCGGTGTAATGGCATTGCTGGATTACCTGGCAGAGTGTACTCGAAGGATGCCCGGCGTCCATTTTAGAGGAAATAATTCTTGCTGACATCCATTAGTGCTTCCAGAGTATATGATTTGACTTCGCACTTGGAAAAATTGTTTCGCACAACTTGTAGGCATCCCATACGTTCTAGAGTTTTCTATTTATTTATGCCTAAGTTAGTCAACTATATCCTCTCTAGAAATAGTTATCAATATTTTTGTTAAACATGTTACTCTAGAGAGTTTTACAAATAATTTAAATATACTAAACTATATGTGAACACGTAAATGCCAAAAAATAATTTAGAGAGTAATGTGATGTTTTGTTTTATCTAGAAATAAATTAGAACAGAAGGGTATTATTGGAAACAATGTCTCAACAAACTCCATCACAAAAATGTTGTCTCAACTTAATGCATATTTACTTTTAATCGAAACTTAATGCATATTTACTTCTAATTGAAACATTAGAATTGTATATGAAAACAATATATCTTATTACTTAGTGACACTAGTTGTTCTATTTTTTACGAATAAAAAATAATGACAACTATTGTCTTATAAAAATAAAAAAGTTTAATATAAACAAGCTAAAATGTTTTACATTAACTTGGTCAAACTATTTGCGAGTGACCATGTGCTAATAAGAAATACAATAATCTGATTATATATGGGTTATCAAAGTATGCGCTCCGTCATCGGCACCATATTGTTTTTATAGTGAGTTGGATTTAAGGATTTGAGAATTTAAGGATTTTAACCTAAATTTACTGCTTCGCCATTATTAGTATCGTGATTTCATCGTATCGTATAGTTAGATTTAAAGGCTTATGTCTTTAGAGAACATGATCAAACTTATTTCCTTGCTTACAGTCGGATTTAGTTATTTGTTTGTAAGTTCAGATTTAATATTAATTCAACAATTCTAAATCTATACAGTTATGTGGCTTACCTGGAATGACAATAGAGATAAAAACAAATATATTTTGTATGAATTTATAAATTTGAGATTTGTTTTTTTAAGTATTAGTAAATAATAAAAAATCGATGACCCATTTCCAATATGTTGATGGCAAAACATTAATATTAGCACTTATGTTTCCACTCTACATTTAATGCAACGTGAGTATTACTAAAGTTCAGAAACAAAAATTTGGTTGTGTTTTTTATTTATCTTAAAAAGACAATGGGAGGAAGAAATTATGTGGTCGCCGGATAAAAATTCTACAAGTTGAAAGTGTGTGTCCATTTATACCATTATTTATGTACTATGCACGTCACTGAATTAGAAAGAAGTTCCTGCAGTCATCTCAAGAGTGTTATTTTTTATAACATTAGGAAATAATTTAACACCATTGATTGTTCATTATCTGGTCGCCCATAATAGATTCAAAATTGGAAATAGTGAACAAACAAATGATAAATAACATTGATTTTTTATGATCATCTACTAGTCAAGATTAATTTTAAAATTAGAATGATAGAATTTAATAAAAAAATATAGGAAAAAACCAATGTATACTACATAAAAATACAAGAAATAAACAGGTAAAATGTAAAATAAAATATATAAAATGGTAGTTTGATTTCAATTTGGATTGAGAAGAAAAAATATCTAAATAAAATGTCAATGAAAATACAATCCATAACAATGCAAATTGAGATTGAAAATAAAATCAAAACGAAAATAAAGAAAGTTAGTAGTATTAGTTCTTCAATAATACAAGAAGGATCATGCACCTCAAGGTCATCACGTCGAGCAGGAGTCGAAGCAAAGGCAGCACATGACTACATATTATATAAGTCATGGCCACCAATGGCGATAAAGGGGCATTGAAAAAATTCAAGAATCGACAAAGCATGACATATAGTCAGATTAGTAGGTATCCATACATAACTATTTCAAAATCATATACCAACATATAATTTGTATGCCCAAGAACAAGGATTTTTAAAAGGTTTGGTGCCTCAGCTACATAATGGTGGTCTAGCCATTTTGCAATATGCCGACAACACCGGTTTTTTATCGAGGATAATCTAGAGGGGGCTAGAAATCTTATGATAATATTATGCGTCTTTCTCTTTGAGCATTTGACTCATCTTAAAATCAACTTTTCAAAAAGTGAAGTTGCCGCATTGGGAGGGGTGGGGGTGGGGGGTGGGCAAGACCTTCATGCTCAAATCTTTACCTACTCTGTGTGGGATTTTCCTCTCAAGTATTTGGGTATGCCTTTGCATTACAATAAGCTTACTAATAATCATTAGAAACCTACTTAAGATAAAGTATAAAAGAAAGCAACTACTTGACAAGGAAGTTTGCTTGATATGGGGGACAAACTTACTTTGGCTGAAATGTGTATGAGTAGTGTGCCTACCTTTATGATGTCCTTTCTTCGCTTGCCTAAATGTGTGAGTAAAAGACTCAATTTCTTAAGAGCGTGGATGGTTTGGCAGGAGAAAGAGGGTATGAGTAAATATCTCATGGTTAATTGGAATGATGTTCGTCAACTAAGTTACTAAGGGACCAGGGTGGTTTGGGTATTACTAATTTAGATGTTAAACATATTAGTCTGCTTTGCAAGTGCCTTTGGAGGTTAGAAAAGGACGAAGGGGAGTGGCAAGACATGATTCAAGAAAAGTACTTGAGGAAAAAGACTTTGACTCAATGCGAATCGTCTCCTGGCAACTCTCACTTCTTGAACGGTCTCATGGAGTTAAAAATAATATATTGTTTAGTTGTTGTGAGAAGGTTTTGGGTGACGGCCGTAAGACTAGATTCTGGGAGGATGTTTGGATAAGGATAAACTGCTTTGTATTCTTTTCCATGTGACAGTCTAAGGTGTTTAACCAAGACTTCATTTGTATTAGATTTAGGAGATTCCTGTACGGGAATAACTTGGCTATGTGGAATGACATGTTGGATATTTCTGGTCAGGTTGTTCTGATTGAAGAAACTGACAAGGCTAAGTGGCTTCTCACAGCCTCGGGTACTTTCTCGGTTAAGTCGTTTTATCAATATTCAATACATCATTGTTAGACTGGTTGTACTTCCTAATGAACCTTGCTTTTAAATTGTACTTCCTAATGAACCTACCAATGTTATATTTTCTGTATGTTCTCTGCTAGGTTCCTGGACTTTTCCACTGAAAAGAGGATTGCAAAAAAAAACTATTCATGCTGTTTAGAAGACTTGCCCAACTGGCGAGTGGAATCTTCAAGAGAGGGCATGACACATATCAAACATCTTATATTAAGCATACACAAAGTACGGTCGAATGTATTACGAAAATTAACTGAGCTCAAGGGAACACACACTCAGTGACTAGCTAATTCAACATACCTTATTCAAGCATTGGTGTGCCCTAGAACTGCTTTGAGGTTCAACATGGGCTCGCCCATCCCCATGAACACTACATTTGTCACCCTGTGTTTGAACGACTCCTCTATGGTCAAGACCTGCAATAACAGAACATAAATCCACAATACAATAAAAAATACACAATTTCAGCTTGTTTATAACAACTTTCAACTGCAGGGTAGCGACGTTGTTGGGAGAGAGAGAGAGAACCTGCTCAACGATCTCGTGGCCCTTAAGGTTCGTAGAAACCCTCCCTTCCCTGTGGCGCAAAACAACCAACGCAAGGGGCAGCCGACCTGCATAAGCACCATTGATAGTGTGAGGAACACTTAGCTGGCTGAAGCAGCGGCAAGCATCCGAAACACTGGTTCCAAATCACCTGTGATGAAACGCAGGCGATGAGCCTAGGCGTGCCCCTGTTGTCGACGAGGATCCCCACCGTCTCCACCAATCGGTTGTCCTCCAGCTTCAGAAGTACCTGCAAGGAAGGACCATGGGACCAAGACAGCCACGGGCCACTCCAATTTACCAAGCACAGACTTGGTCTCCGATTTCACAATGCCACATGAACCTCAACCGATGTACCTGGCCATGACGGCGTGGTGCACTGGCCACGCCGACCATTGCCTGCCAGAACATCTTGGGCACTGTAAGGTGAAGGAACGGCCAGAGCGCGGTCAGGACAAGAGCGGCCGAGGCAAAACAACAAACAGGTGGCGTGCATGGCCCAAGGGGCACTCACCGTAGGTGAACTCCTTGACCTGCTTGGCCCTGTTCTTCATTTCTTGTAGACGAGGTTCTACAGCTGCTTCCTCTGGTAGCTTTGTTGCAGAGACGCTCTGTAAATTCCTATTTTTTTGAATTTACTGTTCCAGAAGCAGATGATCCCTAGCTCAGAAACACCACCTCATACAAATCATGGTATTTTACGATGAATGCACGTTAAGTGTAGTGATTCTAGGAGAAATAACTTGTGGGCATCTCGTGCATTCAGGAGATTTCTATTTTTATACATAACTTAATCAACTGTAAAACCTCTAGAAATATTTATCAAGATCTTTGTTAAACATGTTATTCTATAGCCCCGCACTATATATTTAATGACAGTAATTCTATGCGAACTCATAAGTGACACAAACTTATCTAGAAAGTAATGTGATTTTATTTTTCTTTGAACTAAATGGAATGGATTAAAAAAAGGTAGTTTATGAAATAACGTCTAACACTAAATGCACCCAAAAAATGTTGTTCCAACTTAATATGTGTATGTTTGAAATCAACATATTATAATTATATATCAAATACATCATATTTAATATTTAGCCGCAATATATATTGACAATTTTATAACATAAAAACATGTGAATCAATGTCTTGAAGTAAAAATGTTTCGTATAAAAGTAGAATGACTTCGACGCGGTGGAATAGATCTATCTGGCCTCGATCTTATAGAAATAGATAAATATTAAGTGTATTAGCTGCATCCAACTATCCACTCTCTCTGACATGATGGCAAATTTGACAGCAAGATCAGGAGTTGCCCGAAATTGTGAGTCAAGTGAAGAAAAATATAACAGAATGAATGGCTGAATTTTAAACTTTATAGAAAATGAAAATAGATATAACACATGATTTCAATTCATGGTAAATTATGTTGTTCGTTTTATTTCTTTATTTTCTTAAATGTAAATTTTTAAAGTTTAGTGTTGTGCGACTCTATGTTTTTTCACTAATTTGAAAGTTTTTTTATGCCTTTCAAACATTATGGTTTTAATAGAAATGTTAATTCAGACATTTTCATGATGAAAAGGTAAAAATGCAGTAGGTACTTCAATACTAATGTATGCAGCAATTAATTTGAAAATAATAATAACACAATAATAATACAATATTAATAAGAAAAAAATCAATCGCACAAATAAAATATCATTAGAATACATATATTTATTTATTAATATATGTTTTAATGGCAACATATACCATTATCATACATGTATTCTACAAAACTCCATGAAATAGGAGGTATAGATTCAGATCCAAAGATACTCAACATATTTATCATAAAATCATATACCATTACACAGAACTTGTATCGAATGCATATTTTTTTGTGTGAAACACTTCATATCTCAATTATTTCAGAACACTTCATACATGATAAGAGCCTTGTAAAAAACCATTGCAACACAGATCTTTTTACATGGCAGTTTTATTTATTTCTCTAGAATATATATTTCATGTTTTTAGAGACACTCAACGTCATCGGTGCTCAACATTAGTTAGTTTTAAACCATCAGATTTTTTGGTCACACAGTTAAGATCATGATTTGGGTCTGCCTTTCATCCTTTTATAGGGGTAGTAGATGCAATGATGTTAACTTTGGTCACTTTATAGAATAATAATGACATTAACACAAATGATCCTATTATGAACGTTAACTGTAAAATATTGTCTTTTCATATTTGTATTGCTTTACAGTCTGAAGATCATACACTAGAATTTAAGAAAAATTACACGACAAATGTGTTTATTCTAGTTCTGTTAAATAAAGAAATGATATATTGTACGTCCAAAATTATGGGCATTTCTTGAGTCCTACTTTGCAACATTCTAGAATATGATTTGCTTATTCAGAGTTATTTTTGGAGCTCTCTAGTATATGATCTGTAGATTTATAACATCATATCTAGGAGTGCAGCAAAGTGAGCTAATCATACTAGTTTACCATGAATGAACAAATAAGCTTATAATGCTAGTGATTACAGGACAAACAACTTGAGAACATATCATACATTCTAGCCATTTCTTTGTATATACCTAAATTAATTGACTATATATATATCTTCTATAAATATATGTCAAGATCTTAGTTAGATGTGTCACTCTAAAGGATATGTGAACACATAAGTGACATCATTTAACCTGGAGAGTAATGTTATTTTGGTTTATTATCATCCTTTTATCTAGGGGATGTATTTGAACAAAATGTTTTTTGAAAACAATGTCTCGGAAAAACTCGGTCACAAAAATATTTCTTGTACTTAATGTATGCATACTTGTAATGGGAATAAAATTTTGTATTTAATATAATATAGCTTGATATCTAGAAACACTATATGTTATCATTTTTGCTAACAAAAAGAATAAAATCCAATGAAAATTAAAGGCTTATGAAGAAATAAAAAAGTTCGGTATAAATAAGCTATAGTGATGCCGACAAAGTGGAATAGATCCTGTTAGTCACAGACTTGTGGCAGTAGAAAAATATCAAGGAGCTTCTTGTCCCTACGTCCGACACGATACCCGGGTATAAGCTCGAGGTCACGCTCCACCCTGGTTGATGAAGGTCTTACTTGGACGGCTGGATTGAGAAATTGGTGGGCAGAAGGAGGTGGCGGGTGGCATGGTCGGGGATAAATGACAAAAGCAGTAGGTCGTCAACAACTAAGATCCGAACAAGGGGCACAAACTTATTATTAATATTATCTAGAAAAAGTAAAGTTTGTTATGGAGCAGGATTATGAGTCTCGGTCGATTGCGGTGACCTTATTGTCTCATTTCTGTATCGTGTAAATCCCAAAATTTGTGAGGTTTATTTTGTTTTGGGTTTCTGTGTTCATTATGTAATTTCAAGGTCGAGTGCCTTCAACATAAACATTCAGTCAGACGTTTTCGTATAAAAAAATTCAAACAAATCGAACTAAGATGCCCTATTATAGATTTATTAATGAATCTAGTAAAAAATAGATTGCTGCAATAATTAGAAGATAGCAGTTACTCGTATATGTCGGTGATTTTATGTTATATACGAGCATATAGTAAGAAAATGGTGTGTATCAATCTCCCAAAAAAGGCATGTAAGAGAATGAAACACTTATCTTGGAAAAAAATAAGTACAAAACCGTTTATCTTATTATAGGGACAATAATTGCAATATTGTTTTCTCTATTTAGTTATGTTTTCGTGCACACATAATCTTCAAATCGACCAAAACTAAAAATTGAAACTACTATTGTGCTCAAAGCATGGATGTTAATCTATCATATACATGTTATGAAAATATGATATACTATAGTTATTTCATGGTTGCACTTCTCGCATATGGTAGTTGAATTGTTTCTGAAAGCTTTCAATTGCGGTATGCTGAAAGGTGCAACCTTTAAAATAACCGGACAAATGCCAAAAAAATACATATAGGATATGGTTGCGCTTTTCTCAAATAGCTAGTTGTATATTTCATAAAAAATGTGCAACTATGATGATGATAGGTGCAAACACTGGTGCAGCAACGTGCTATACAAACGGTTTTTAACCCTTTTCAGTGACGCAGTTTCAAACCGTCACCTTGCTAGTGCGGGCGATAG
>CBMN010758472.1:0-10603 GCA_000582825.1 Hordeum pubiflorum
CCTACTTCGTGAAGATCTAGCCCGAGTGAGGCTAGTCCTATGTGGACGTAAGCCGTGATGGAATAGACGAGGTTGCTACTTTGTGGACGCTCTTATGGGTGGAGCCCTCCTTGGACTCTCGAGACCGTTACCCTCCATGGGTTGAAGTCCCTATCAACGTGGACGTATAATAGCACCACCTATCGAAACCACGAGAAAAATCTTTGTGTCTCCAATTGTGTTTGATCTTCCTTTCTCTACCCTTACTTACATGTGCTTGTCTTTACTTTCCGGTGCTATACTTGTTGACTTGCATGTGTAGGGTGCGCTAGACTTGTTAGAATTGCTAAAATCCGCCAACCATTAAAATTGGGAAAATGTTAGGTTTTTATTTTGTCAAGTAGTCTATTCACCCACCTCTAGATGTCCCTTCTCGATCCCACAGTATGTGATGCAAAGTTGTGGTTGTCAGATTCTGGAAAAGGAATCTAAACAACAGAAGCCATTTCAAACTTGTTAACTTTTCATCAGCTTTAATATGCTATGTCCTGGAAATGATAACTTGATCTGGCTTTCACTCCCACTAGTTATGGTTCATCTATTTGAATTCAAATTGATTTGATCTCACATTTGGTTTGGTTCAAATAAGTTCAATTGAATTATGAATTGTTTCATAATTGACTAGGTTGGTTCAATTCAACTTTAAAACTATTAATCCTTTCCTAAAGTTAGGTACAAATCCAATATATTTACTAAGATTTATCGATTTTAAAAAGTTTAAACTAAAGTCAAATGTAAATAAAAAATGAGTTACTATGTGCAAAAAATTTCAAACTATACTTATGTTTGAACTAAATTTAATTTTGGTTCAATTAACTAAAGTCATTTATTAACTACAAAATAAATACTAGGTTTAATTTAAATTACTAAATCATATTACAAAAGTTTTATTCAATTAAACCTATGGTTTCAAAGTTATAACCAATTTAAATTTGAACTGAATCCTAATATTATTTGAATTTCAAAGTCAAATAATAATAAAAAATATTACTAAAGTTCAAATTGGGTTTGTGAAACATGTTGCAACATAATTATTTAATAAACATTTTTATTTCAAACCTAAAATAGGTCTAGGTTTAAATTTGTCTAAATTTTAGCTAACGTCCATACTACATTCAATTCAAATTATAAATTATTTAAAATTATACTCCCACCGTTTTTATTTACGCCGCGTATTAGCTTTGGTCAAAGTCAAGATTTGTAACTTTGACAAAGTTTATAGATAAAAATGTTAACATATACAATAACAAATCAATACTATTAGATTCATGATTTAATATACTTTCACATCATGTAAATTTGTTATGGTAAATATTTGTATTTTTTTCTATAAACTTGGTCAAACTTTATGAAGTTTGACTTCAGTCAACTCTAATATGCAGAGTAAATAAAACGAAGGGAGTACTATAGTGACTAAGTTGAAATGTAATTCACCAAATTTATTTTGCAAAAAGAATAAGTTCTTTTGGATTTCTAAGTTGCGAGTTATGACCTATTCAAATTCAAATTCATATCGTTTGAATATTTATTTAAAGCTTTTAAATTCCAAGTTTCATTGGCCTAGGTGAAAGTGCATTTCCTAAGCATCATTTTGCAAAAATAATCACTCAATTTGCGTTTATAGAATAAAAGTTATGATGGTTTTAGTACTTAGGGGGTTTTCTGCAAAAATGCCTTTTCAATTTAATTAAACAGAAATATTCTGGATAATGTTCAGATAATGTAGGTGACGTGGTGTGCTCCTATTGGCTGATACCGGTTCGGTTTAAGTGGACGTGCGCGTGTCGTTGGATCTAGATGGGTGGCTCACATTGGATGGAGGGGGTCCTCACCGGAGCTAGGTCATTGGAGAGGACGCCGGAAAGGTCGGTGACGGCGGCGGACTGCTCGGGAGTCATCGAGAAGTTTTCTCCGTTAGTCCTCCGGTGGCGCAGACGGCACGAACAGACGCGGGGTTGCACGGGGAGGTCGCTGTTGGTGCTGGTCGGGGCTAGGGACAATGGAGACGGCGTCGCAGAGGCTCGTCGGAGTTGCACACACACGCGGAGGAGTTCCTCGGGTGTCATAGCGGGCATCGGTTTGGTGCGCTTCTGGGAAAAACGAGGGGGTCAGCAGGTGCGTGCAAGCGAGGGGATCGTTCGGGACATGGCCATAGAGTCAAATGTCTGCTGACCTCGCTGGAATCCATGGCAGGGCGGCGGAGTGGTTCGGCCATTGGTGAAACCGGTGCTCGAGGAAGATCTTCTCGAGCAAAGGTTGTTTGAGCAGTGAACGTGGGTGCGAGGAGTGCAGACGTGCAAGCAGCGAGTCTTGGGAACGACTGTGCCCCCGCAATTTCTGTGGTGTTGAACTAGAGCAGAACTAGAGCAGAATGTGGCTGCGGAGCAGCCTCGGGGTGAGTGGTGTTGCGGCCTTGGGGGTTTTGGAGAGGAGGACGAGGGGTGTTATAGGGCATCTCAGCAGGGGCCGGTGTGCATGAGGAGCACACGAACATGGAGATCGTGGGCATCGTGCGTCGGGCGCGTTCACGAGCGATGTTGGGCCGGCGGCTGGAGGTGGTAGGCGAACCTGACAAGCGGGTCGAGCGGTCAACGGGAAAGAGAGGGTGCGTGGTAGGTTGTGCTTGGGCGCGCCAGCTACGCTGGCTAGCTGGGCCGTGGGGTGGTCTAGCTGGCTCGCCCAGTTTTATTTTTCTTTTATGTATTTCCTTTTTCTCTTTGTGTTTTCTCTGAAATTGCAAATAGGCTTTGCATTTGAATTTTCTTCAAGCTACAAACTTTCTCTAAATTCATATTTGAATATTTGACATGTGCCAACTTCTTGTCTCGGAATTTTGGACATATATTTTCTTTTTGAATTTGAATTTAGTTTTAGACCCAAATATGTTTCAAATTCATTTCGGTAAGTCATGCAAAATTCAAGCATATTATTTGGACTTAGGGAATTCACTTTCCTGCCAAAAAAATGCAAAGCCATTCTGAAATAATTTTCGTTTGACTTTTGAATTGATTCCAAACGAATTCAATTCAATCGTTTGGGAAATTTATTGGGCTTGAATATCATTTGGGACTTGTTATGGGTAGCCTTATGCCCAAATAAATACTTCAATTAGACACCCTACTTTGGGATTCAAAATTGTTCCCCAAAACTTTTGGGAATCATTCTGCTTTCCCAAGTTTCAAACAAGGGTTTCAAATGTGGCCATAGGGTCTTTTACCCTCTGGGTGATCAAACATCGCAAAGAAGTGAAACATCAAACAAAATCCTAGGCAATCATAGTTTTTTCCTAGAAAAATTTAATTCCCCGTCAAACTTATATCATAGCAGATTTGGGAAAATCTGGGACGTGACATCGTGATGGCACGAGCGAGATGCCGAGCGAATGATCTGTGCTTTGTCGTCAACGACGGCAATGCTCTCGGGTGCCGATATCCTTGAAGACGTCATCGTGGTGCTCCTCTTTGTGTCACGGTTCAGGTGAAGACCCTTGTCCAGTGTGGACTTTGCAGCGGCGACACTTAGCGCCATTATCCCTCCCTAGGGCGTGATCGCGGAGCTTAGGTGTTATACAACATGGTGTGACGTTATAATCAGATCTTCCTATGTTCTATTTTGGTAGCGTAGCCGCGTGCATCCTGGATGGTCTGGTTATACTTGGATTAACGTTATATTAGAGCTATCTCAAAATATTGTATCGTTCGGTCATGTGCTTTGGTCGGTTGTTGCTTTATATAGGACGAAAGCCTCTTTCAGGATATGGACACCTCATGTGTGAGTGAAAAACATCATTTCTTAATCATAATCACATAGATACATATTTTTACCATTTCACGGAGTTATTCAAATGCAGTCTAGCTCAAGAAACAAAAATGAAAGATCCAATCCTTATAGTGATAGTAGCTAAACTTTTTAATCCATTTTTCAGATTCTAAAACACGTCATTTGGTTGTTTGTACATTCTAAAGCCCCTAAAATTACACATAATTGTTCTTTTATGAAAATTTTGGTTTTAAAAACAAGCATTTGATAGTTTCAGATTGTGAACCCAGAAATCTGCACACAATTTAATTAGCAAAATTGTGGATTATTTTAATCCATCACATAGTTGTTCTTATGTACTCCCTCCATTTCTAAATATAAACCTTTTAGAGATTCTAATACGGACTACATATAGAGCAAAATGAGTGAATCTATACTTTAAAATATGTCTATTTACATGTGTATATAGTCCATATTGAGATCTCTAAAAGGGCTCATATTTAGAAACGGAGGGAGTAGTTCGGTTTTACAAATGAAGTTAGTTATGAAATGTATCATATTAGTGTTAGTCAATGGTATTTATAATTATTATCGTTGACCTAGTATTTTTGGGTAGGTGTGCTTGTTTAGATGGCGTCTAGGCCTTCCTTGTTGTGTGATCTTGGTTGTAGTGTACTCCCCCTGGTCTTTTTTTACTTCGCGTATAAGATTTGATTCAAGTCAAACTTTGTAAAGTTTGACCAAATTTATATTACTTCCTCTCTTTTTAGTTACTCCGTATATTATATTTGTGTAAAGTCAAACCGTAAATGCTTTCAACAAATTTGTAAAAAAATACATTAACATATACACCACCAAATCAATATTATTGGATTCGTCATTGCATATATTTTCAAGTCACATAAATTTGTTACTGTAAATGTCATATTGTTTTCTACAAACTTGGCCAAACTTTAGAAAGTTTGCCATCAGTCAAAGCTAACACGCAGAGTAAAAAACCCAGAGGAAGTATAAAATATCAACGTTTGCAATACCAAGTGTATAAAATGTGAAACTACACTCCATAATGAATCTAATGATATTGATTTGGTATTGTGAGTGATGATACTTTTTTCTATATGTTTGGTCGATTTAGAAATACTCTGACTTCGGACAGAACTTATATGCCGACTAAAAAAGACCGGATGAAGTATGTCTAACCTGACCATCCAGGAAAAAAATGACTGTAATGTGCGTTCAGTGGGATGAGACGTTTCCGTTGACCAATGTGTCCAAGTGACTTCGCCAATCTCAATATGATGTGTTAGCTTATTCTCTCGGAAGTGATTATTGGAGTAAGGTGTGTGCGCGCGCGTTTAAAGGGATGAGTGTATTTGCGTATGTATGACTGTGTGTGTCCGGACCATGTTAAAAAAACTAATGTCTGAGCACCCCGGCAAAAAATTCATGTCTTACATTTAGTCATGGTTCTGTCTTGAGTAATAATGTGTTTTACTCTAATGTAGATATGTCACTGATCTTTTTCAATTAATGCATTGAGGTGTAATATCTGCATTTCCTTGGTAAAGATAATATCTTGGCAGGTCATCTCCTATTTCAATAAGTGGGTTTTCATTATTTTACATATTTACACGGTGTCTAATAAACTGCAAATTTTTCAAGTATGACATATCCATTTTCTAAAAGACTAGGATAATGCCTGTGTGTTGCAACAGAATATAAAAGTTTAGTACGTTACCTTGCAATTTATATATTTGTATTAAATATTTAGCAAATTCTGCCGATGATATACCTATCTAGATATATTTTAGGATTTTCTTTTTCAAACACTTATTGGCTTTCAAAAAAATATAAGTTTATTTTGGTAAGTCAATTAAATGTGGTACAATTAAGATGATTTTTATGTAATGATGTTTAGAAAAGAGGATGGAAGGTTAGACGAAGCACTCCACCTGACAGAAAAATGAACACTATTCTCTTTTAAGTACTATATGTACTAGGTATTTGTCCATGTGTTGTTACCGGGTATAAATATTCTAGTACATTAGCCATAATTTACCTATCCATATTATATGATTGTGTAAATAAATGTTTACCTAACTTTACCCGTGATTTTATTTGTAATAATAATCAATTATTGAATTGTCAAAGAAAATATAATTTATTTGATAAGTTAACAAAAGATCAAACAATTAAGGCAGTTTTCAAGGCATGATCATAAGGAAAACTATTAAATGTTGGACGAAGCGAGACACTATTCTTTTTGAAGGTAGAACTATAGAGGAATACATTATAAATGCAAATGCAAACGAGCACGTACATACATTCATCCCTATAACCACACGCACACACCTTACAATTATGTACACCTTCAAAAGACTAAACCGCCGAGTCGTGACATTGATGAAGTTACTACAAGTGTCTCGCTATCTATAAGGACATTGCCTCACACAGAGAAAATATTCTATCTTTATAAGACACCAAAAAGTCATACCCGAGATTTGATTCCCGATGGCTTACGGATACCATATAGCCTACTAACCATCAAACCAAACGTTGGTTCTCTACACACATATATATACTATAACACTAATCTTCCTAGAATTGAAGAGCTCACATTCAATTGAGGTCTCCAATTGACATTGTGACACCCAATTTTGACCTGGTCAACAATTTATCAAAACTTTCTCATTTAATTATTTTATTTATACCTCTATAACACTATACTCTCAAGTTTTAAAAAGTTCACATTCAATTGAGATCTCCAACACTCCAATTAAAATTGGGTCACCCGATTTTGACCGGCTCAACAATTTCTCAAAACTCACTTGCTCAATTCTTTAGACAAATACACTATGCTTCCTAATGCGGTTGGTTTACGATTTTGATCAAACCAACAGTTTTTCGAATCCACAACAACCGGTCTATAAAAGCATATCAATCAAGCCCAAGCAGCCGTCGACGTAGAATTTTTTTCACACATATAAGGTTGGTTAGCATATAATATAGAATCACGCAACGAAAGTCCCATCAAATTACCGAATTATAAATAAAAATAAAACAAAATATGTCATCTCCCCCACACATCAAACGGAATATTTCATTAGTTTCAAAATATAAGGGGTGTTAGTTTTTTGGAAGTCAAATTCTTCAAATTTGACCAAGTTGAGAGCAAAAATATCGACATCCACAATATTAAATAAAAAAAATATAAAAATTCATTTACGATGAATCTAATCACAACAATTTGATATTATGGATTTTGATATATTTATCTAAAAAGGTTTGACATTTTAAAAAATAATACACATTGTATTTTAAAACAGAGTGATTGAGTTTTTTAAACTAACAACCCAACAAAACGCGCCCAGTCCTTCTAGTGCATTACTAATCTGGACGCATAGTCCACGTTTTTGCTGCGAGATTTATAATCTAAAATCAAACTGGCTGAACTCATTCTGTCGATCACCTTGTGATGTAAGCAGTGAAATCATCCAGGTCCTGGCGCGACAAACCGCCGTCAACCACGGAGGCGCGGATGGCCTCCCCGAGCACCCTTGCCCGTTGCCGTACGGCCATTCCTTTGTCGGAGAGCATGGCCTCCTCGATGACATCCTGGATGGCCTTCGCCGTGATCACCTCACTATGCTTCTCCCAGGGGCGCACGAGGATGCCGGCCTTGAGGTAGTTGCAGACAAGCTCTGCGTCCCAAGGCTGGTCGCAGTGCATGGGCCAGGCCAGAATCGGCTTGCCGTGGCTCAGGCTCTCCATGGTGGAGTTCCAGCCGCAGTGGCTCATGAACGCGCCGTGGCAGAGTGCGCTAGGATCTCCAGCTGTGGCGCCCACCCTGTTAGCACCAGCCCCGTCCCTTTGGTGTGCTTGGTGAACTCTGACAGCAGCTTCTCGTGGTGGCTCTCGCCGGCCTCCGCGAATATGTTGCCGCGGTCCGCGTCGCGCAGCACCCAGATGAATCGTTGGTTGCTGCCGCGCAGTGCTGCTGCGAGCTCTTCAATTTGCTCTGCTCGCAGGGACGACGTCGTGCCGAAGGACACGTACAGCACCGACGCCGGAGGCTGCTCGTCGAGCCAGTTCAGGCACTCGTGCCGCTGCTTGCTCTGCTTCGACGCGCTTTCGTCGAGCAGTGGGTTTAGCGGTCCGATGGCGAAGAGCTTCTTGCCGTCGGCGGCCAGGTGCCCGGCGACAACGTCGATGAAATCACCCTCCAGAACGCGGCATGTGTTTGCCAGTATGCCCCCGCCAGTGGAGATCTGTTTCGCCGGTCTGGCCCGGTTAGCGTACTCCACGAACTCCTTCGTTGCATAGCGCTCGACGGCGCTGAGGACGACGCCGTTCTCACGCAGTAGCCCGTGGTTGGCGTCGATTCTTCCAACGAGCATCGACACGGCCACGCAGTGCAGCCCGAACGCCTCGCCGTTGGGCAGCCGCGCCGCCTCCTCGGCGGCGAAGGCGTTGATGCGGTCGTGTACGACGACCACGCGGCGGCAGGAACCGGATAGGTCCTCGAGGAGGGCCGCGAGCGGGGCGCGCGCACCGGCGGTGTAGGTCTCGAACAGGGGCATGAGGTGGGAGGGGAAGGGCGAGTCGGCGGTAGGGTCTGGAGGCGGGGAGGCGTAGCCGGAGATCCCGAGGTCGTGGAACTGGATGGACCGGAGCGCCTCCTCTCCCCAGCCGTGCACGCGCGTGCGCGCCTGTCGGATGTGCTGCGCGGGCGCGGCGTAGTGCACGTCCAGGCCGCGCGACGCGAGCTGCAGCGACAGGTGCAGCAGCTGGTTGAGGTGGCCCTGCGCCGGGAACGGCACCGCCACGACCGCCACAGAATCCATTGCGTGCTTCTCTCTTGCCATCACTGTTCTGTGGTGCTGAGTGGCCGATGAGACTGGAGGACACAGCAGGTTTATATGTAGGCGGCAGCGAGCAAACGAGAAGCCAGCAAAGGAGAGCTAGCAAAGCAGGTAACGGTGGAAGCCAGCAAATCTCGGGTGAAGCTCCAAATCTCCGGTTATTTATTTTCTCAGGATCGAAGATGATTCGCAGATTAATACACTTACCAATTCAATCATCCACGAAATGCTTATCGTCATGGCTAATGTCATGGCAAATCGCCAGGTCGCAGTTAGCCGATAAGTAGAGGAAAGGACGAAAATGCTACATCTACATGCGCCTACGAAGGGACTATGTCAGCCCGGCTGACATGGCTGGCCCACTGCGACAGTGACAAGAGGGGGCCAAGTGTGAGCAGCAACAAGCGCCCAAGACGCCAGTCTTGACTGAACACCCGCTATAGTGGAAAGGACCGGGCCAGTGACATCAACACGGGCCCACTCAGTACTTTAGCAGGCGGGCACGAGGAGGACGGCATCCAGAGGATCATGATGGCTTGGCTCGATCGGCAACCCACCTACCTATCCTGTTACCCTCTGCTCTCCTAGAAACCTCGATTCCCTTGTAATTTCAAGCTTGTAATCGCCATTGCTACTCGAATTCGGCCATGAGAGTAATACATCGAGAGATCACCCTACCAGGTTATAACATCTGGTATCAAAGACCAACCACACCCCTTTCGCCGCGCCTCATCAGGCGAATTTCGTGGAGACGCGCCGTTTACGTCAAGCTCGTCTTCAGATCAAAGAGATGGAGCCCACGATGAAAGAGTACATGGAGTGGATCACTAAGTCCATGGAGGATTTCCGGCTCGAACTACGCAACAACACCGTGGCGATACACGCGAATACGGTCAAGTCGGATGATCTGGTCGCCTGGCGCCTATATCTCGAACGTTGCGTCACCGAACTCACGAACATTGTGGCGGATCTACAGCAAGGGGGCGTGCCTGTGGCGGTGGCACCCGGTGCGGCAACAGCGGAACTCTCCAACCATGAGTCTGCCCTCGCGGCGGCTGACGATTCAATTGCGGCCACAGATCGAGCGAAGGAGCAGCCCCACGGGACTGAGGACCACGGTGACCCATTCCTTCATCGGAAGAAGGCACCGATGACGCCACTGGTGTCCCTCCCGGGCAGTAGTCAGTTTTAAACCCATTCCCCGGCTCCTCCCCTTTCCCCTTTTGCTCATGCCAGTCAGATGTTGGAGGGGTTAGGGCAAGCTCACCCGTCGATCTTGTTTCCGTCATTTGCGGGTGAAAATCCTAGGCTCTGGAAAACCATGTGTGAGCAGTATTCTAGGATGTTTGTGATCAATTCATCATTTTGTGTTCCAATGGCAGCGCGGGATCAGCAGCGATTTGGTTACAGTCCATTCAGGGTAAACTATCAGAGTTCAGTTGGGAGTCAATTTTCGCCTTGCTTTGTACTCGTTTTGGGCGTGATGGGCATCAAATGTTGATCAAGCAATTTTATACCATTAGGCAACAATCATCCGTAGTTGATTACACCAAGTGATTTGAGCTTTTAGTGAATCATTTAACTTCATATTCAGAAGCAATACACCCTTATTTGCACCTTACCTGTTTTGTCGAGGGACTCCGCAATGATACACGAGTGGTGGTGCTGGTGCAACACCCACCAGATCTCAGCACGGCGTGCTCACTGGCATTGCTTCAAGAGGAGGTCATGGAGCCAGCGCACCGATCGCATCTTCCTCACGCGACGCCGCGCACCATGGACATGTCGTTGCGATCAAGCCCTCCCTTGCCGTTGCCTCCTCCACCACCACCATGCCCAACTCTAGTGCAAGCTCATATGCCGGCAAAATATCGCAGGGGTGTGGAAGGAGTGCAAGCTTGTTGGGGAACGCTGCATGGGAAGCAAAAAAATTCCTACGCACA
>CBMN010758474.1:0-12109 GCA_000582825.1 Hordeum pubiflorum
AGTCCCGCCTGCTCAGTCGTTCCAGAACCGGGACCAAAGGCCCTCTGGAACCGGGAGCAGAGGCATGTTTTCTACTAGTGATTTGACCATGCGTGTACAGTGGGCGGAGACGTTTTTCGTCGACTACGAGGCGCCTTTGGTTACTTCCTCAACCTCAAAATAATATGCCGGCTCGGTCTTTCAAAGGTGGCCACAAGGATAAAACGTATGTGCATATATATAAGTGTCTGCATCTATACTGTGTTTTCTGTTGGAAAAAACAATGCCTAGGAGGTGCTTAGGCACGCCTAGGCACTAGGCGATGGCCAAACGCCTCGCCTATGGCATAAATGGACGTCTAGGCATGGCAATCAACCAATTGTTTACCCGAGCGAGAAATCATACCATATTGGCCATATATGCCAAACAGGACATATTCTAATGGTAGTAGCTGGTAGTTAACTTATTCATATGCGAAAGTCCAAGTCTGCTCCCGGGCTCATCTGCTCTCGGTCAGAAAAAAAATCAAAACAAATATTAGAAAAATTCAATTTTTTTTTGCGTGGTAGATATTTTGTTGCGTGAGATTCCAAATTTCAACTTACTTGGACATTTCAGCAGCTCTTGACAAAAAAGACAAATCGGGTCAAAAGAGTGCGTAAACAGTAAAGCTTTTTTACAGACCCCGATTTGTCTTTTTTGCTGAGAGCTTCTCAGATGCCCAAATGTCTTCAAATTTGGAACGGACCTCACGCATCAAATTATCTATCACAAAAAAAATGGATTTTTTTCAAAAATTTTAGTATTTGTTTGGATTTTTTTCAATTTTTTTAGTATTTGTTTGGGTGCAGCTGAGCTCAGGAACCAAATCATCGCTTCCATTTATATGCCCTAAATTAACATCAATACACATATAATAATCACAGATACACCCTGATAGTAAAAGCTATATTAGGCCGCGTCTAGCGCGCTTAAGCACCGCCTAGTGCTAGACGAAGGCCAATCGCCTCGCTTACGCCTAACGCTTTTTCCAACCTTGCAGCGTTAAAAAAGAGAGTTATCTACAGAAAATGTTAACAACAAAATTATTGTTGAGATTAGCTAAGTGAAAAGTCGTACATGGATGCCCTGTACGAGAGTAGCACTTCCCCTAACTTGCGCAAAAGGGTGAGGTCTCCTCGAACAGGGTATCGATTGATCGCTCCACAACTGCCTCTCGCTTGAACGTTGTTCTCATCCGTTGGCAGTTTAACTTTTTAACCACTGAACATTTGACCTGTTCACAGTCGACCGTTCAACCCTTTGCAAAAATTTGGATATTTTTTATGAATTTGATACGATCAAAAACTGGGTATTTTTATGAATTTAAAAACATCATAAATTTGCAAAAAAAATCCGAAAATTTGAAAAATAAAATTTACCAATTTGGAAAAAAGTATACACATTTTAAAAAGTTCATGAGTTCAAAAATTTCCCCAATTTGAAAAAGTTTCACAACTTTGAGAAAAGTTTGCATATATGAAAATAGTAAAAAAATTGATAAAGTTCATGAATTTGAAAGAAAAATCATGATTTTAAATATAGCTGACGAATATGAAAAGAAATAAGGATAAGGAAAAAGTCCACTAATTTGAAAAAGTCATGGATGTTGAACAAAAGTTTGTGGATTATAAAACATTCATGGATTTCAAAAAGTAGCGGACTAGAATTAACGTTCATGGATTTCAAAACAAGTTCGCCGGTTTTGAAAAATTATCATGAATTTGAAATATATATTCAATAAAAAAAGTATTTGAATGTGAAAAAATTCACGAATTTGACAAAAAATCATGGATTTGAATAAAGTTCATGAATACGAAAACAGTTCAAGAATTAGAGGAAAGTCCATGAATTTGAAAAGTAAAGTTTGTGACTTTTTGAAAAGTTCACGAGTTTGATTTTTTTGCTAATTAAGAAAGCAAAAAATGAAAAAGAAAAAGGAAGATAAGACAAAAAAAGTGAAAAAAAAACTGTAGAAAAACCGTCCGAAAAAACAGAAAGAAAACAATGGAATGCGTTGCTTTTTTGAGCGTTACATTTGCCGCACAAGAAAAAAAAAGAGAAGTAAGTGTGGACAACAAGTAAAAAGTCCTTGTCTCCACGTCGCCCTCCTATTTTTTTAGGGTTAACAGCAAAAATTAAGAAGTAAATAAGCCAAGCCCAGAACGGAATGGTAGAAAATGGCGCTAAAGGCCCCATATATGTATTAACCTGTTCGGGTACTTTTAGAAAATAAATTTTTTGTCCTTTTTAGGCAAATTGTTTTTTGTCTAACAGACAAGCGCCTCATGGGCCGTAGGTGTGTTGGATTCTCTATTTGTGAGCCTAGTCTGCAAAAAGTTATTGTTTACTAGCAAATATGCCCGTGCGTTGCAACGGAAGATAAAAATATTACGCTATAACCAAATAAGTATGGCTCAAAAGCCCGACCTATGCGCGTCCTCTATTTTTATATTTTGACACGGTGGCCTATCATATTGCCATTTGACTTTTTTTCCACCCTCGCTAATGATGGCGGCGGTGTCCATGTGATCAAATTTTGTCGATTGATGTCCACTTATCTTTTTTGTGAAATGCATGGACAATTTTCGCTCAGCGAACATTTTTTGAATCGATGAACATTTTTTGAAATGGGGGAACAAATTTTAAAACTCGCAATTTTTTTTAGTTTTTTAGAACATTTAAAAAAATTCATAGACACTTTCTTTGAATTCAAGTATATGTTTTGAATACATGATCATTTTCAAAATCATGAAAGTTTTATATTTTCTGAATATATTTTTCAAAATCTTATAATATGCGAACAGTTTTTTAAAATCATCCACATTTTTTTGAATCCGTGAACATTTAATGATTTCCTAAACCTTTTTTGGAATTCTTGAACATGTTTTGATGTCATGAACATTTTTTTCAAAAATGGTAACTTTTTAAACTCAGAAAATCCCGATATAATTTAATGAAGGAAAAACAAATTGAAATAATAAAACATTGGCACATGGGCCGGTCCATGAACTCGTGTAGAGAGGAGGAGGTGCATGCTTGCTGATATATAAAAAGAGAAAATTCCTCAAAAAAATATAAAAAGAGAAAAGGGGGGAGAAAAGGATGTGAGAGCCAGGGATGGAACTCTGGCCTCCTCCGTGGGTGACCGGCGCTCTGGCCACTGCGGCTCGGCCGTTCGCATTACTTTTTAGGGTCTCCTCGTCTAAGAACAGAACTGAACGACGGCTTTGACATAATGTTTTTGAATCGTTTTCTTCACTTTTGGGTGGCAAAGTGGGCAATTTAGGGCAACTTCGGGGGTATTTTTTTGGACGGACGGACAGAAACACTCCGTACTTTAATAGTAGGTATAGAAAAGCGTGGACCGGTCGCTTTGTAGTCCATAAGAGCAACTAATTGAGGAGCGCTTCTTCGGGAGCCTTCGAAGGATCATTCTTAGGTGGCGCCACGTGTCGCGCTCTCGACGCACCTTTCTGATTTTTTTTAATATTCCGCACGCGTTTTTTTATTTTTTTTGGATTTTTTTGTTTTTTTTTCAGCTTTTCACCCGTCTTTTTTGGTTTTTACCATTTATTTTTCACGAAAAAACACGTTTTCTCTTTTTTCCTTCCTCGAGAGGCACGGTTTTACTTTCGCGAGAGGCACGGTCGTGCCTCTCGGAAACAGAAAAAACACGTTTTCTATTTTTTTTTCCTTCCGCGAGAGGCACGGCCGTGTTTCTCGGAAACGAAAAAAAACGTGTTTTATTTTTATTTTTTTCTTCCGTGAGAGGCACAGATTTGCTTCTGGGAGAGGCATGGCTGTGAGTCTCGGAAACAATCAACATAGGATCTAGTTTTTTTGCTTCCGCGAGAGGCATGACCGTGCCTCTTGGAAACGAAAAAAACACGTTTTTCCCTTCCGCGGGCGTCATGGTTTTTTCGTGAAAAAAAGTTCTTCAAAACCAATCAACATAGGATCTAGTTTTGAAGATCTCGATGCGAGGTATCTAAGGATGAAAAAGTTTCAAGATTTGAACGCACGGTTTAAGAAATAAAATGTTTTGAATAAACGAAAAAAAAGGAAAACTCCAGGTTGCGACAAATGACACACATACAGTGTGCCATTTGTCGCAACCTAGAAAGATTAGAATGGCCTTCGATAAATGTACACCTCAATTAATGATTTCAGCAGTCCAGAGTTTGTCCCATGGCTGTTGCATGGGCCTTGTGGGCTGAATCATGTTACTGCTGTCTGGAGTGGTATTTCGCTGCCCTGTTCTGACGCATAGCGGCTGAGTACATGTACGCAGGAGGTAGTTGTTTGGAAAAGAACATGTGTGTCATGGCTCATGGCCATTTGTTGATCGTGTGGAGCGTGAGCAGCTGCCATCATCGGTAGCGAATGAGTACTCCCTCTGTAAATTTTTATAGAATGTTTTAAATCACTACTTTAATAATCTAAAATGTTTTATAAAAATATACAAAGATAGTACGTATTTTCATTAATTATTAGGTCGTCCCCTCGCCCTTCCCAACGCACCATTTATGATCATGTGGTGCTGTCAGCCAGTCCTACAAATCAGCCGTCACCCTCAATGGAGATGTCCCTACCCAATACCAAACATTATTTAGGGAAATGGATCAGCCAACAGCCATGCCCATCGTAGCCACCTCAAAATCTGAGCTTCTTCAAGCCGACGCGGAGCTCTTTTGCCACACGTTTGCTTACCTCAAGTCCATGGCATTGAACAGTGTCGTGAAGCTTGGAATCCCCGATGTCCTCCACCGCTGCGGTGGTGCCGCCTCCTTGCCCGAGCTGCTCTCTGCTGTCCCCCTTCATCCAAGCAAACACCCATACCTGGGCCGCCTCATGAGGATGCTGGCTGCGGCAGGGATCTTCACGGCTGAGGAGGTTCCTGCCGCACAAGCACCAGCCGACGGCAATGGGGGGCCAACCACAGTTTACCACCTCAACACGGTGTCTCGTCTCCTCCTAGCGGACGGCAGCTCATGCATGTCGTCGTGCCTGCTCCTGGGCACCACCGACTTATTCGTGCCGGCCTCCTTACGGCTGCACCAGTGGCTCCTGACTCCTGAGCAAGGGGGCACGATGGGCTCGCCGTTTATGATGGCACATGGCGGGAGCTTGTATGGCGTCGGTAGCTGCGACGGGGAATTCAATGCCTTGTTCAACGGGGCGATGGGTGCCACCAGCGAGTTCCTCGCCGCCCTTGCCGTCCGTGAATGCAGCGAGGTGTTCGCCGGGATAACGTCATTGGTCGACGTTGCTGGCGGGAACAGCACCACGGCGAGGACCATCGCCGAGGCTTTCCCACATGTCAAGTGCTCGGTGTGGTGGACCTCCCACAGGTGATACAAGGAATCTCGCCGGATGGCACAGTTGAGCTTGTTGCTGGTGACATGATGGAGTTCGTGCCACCTGCTGATGCAGTTCTGCTTAAGGTAGTGATGTAAACGCTCTTATATTTCTTTACAGAGGGAGTACTAACTAACTTCATTATTACTAATGACATTATCTAATTATTTTTACTTTTTTGGTTCATAATAAGCATCGCAGTTTATTTATGATTCCTCCGATTAACAGCACGTGCTGCATAAGTGAAGCGATCAGGACTGCGTGAAGATCCTCACGCGATGTAGACATGCCATTTCCCATGGAGCCAAAGCTGGTAAGGTGATAATCATCGATACCGTCGTTGGATCACCCTCACAACAAATACTTGAAAGCCAGGTAACCATGGATTTGTCCATGATGATGTTATTCAATGGTAAAGCAAGGGAGGAGCAGAACTGGCACAAGATATTCATGGAAGCGGGATTTAGTCACTACAAAATACACAACGTCTTGGGAATGCGGTCCCTCATCGAAGTCCACCCGTAGTTTGCTTATCCAACAATATATAATTGCTTACATTTCCAACGTCATATATACGTGGGTGATGCTTACTGTTTGTACGGTCTGCTAGACCTATTTCCCGTAATGTGTATGCCCAAAATTTGTATCGCACGCATTTGGTTGCGTCCATAATTTGGCACAAAGACTATGAGAATAAATTATACCTTTATAGAAAGCGTTTATTAAAAAAATTGACATGGGTTTTTGACAGGGATTACCTCCAAGGTACAACCATGGTCACTTGTTATCCTCTATTTTAATATTTCTGACACACTTCACCGATTGTTAAAAATATTCCACATTTTGACCATATGGACAAATCCTAGGTGCAGGGACTCTTTGGTTTGTGGGATTGTAAAACTGCAAAAATAGGAAAAACACAGGATTGGAATGACATGCCCATTCGAATCCTATTTATGTTTGTTTGATGCACCATAGGAAAAACAAAGGATTTTTTACAATTCTATAGAATAACATGGTATGAGATGTTTCAAGTAGTTATTATCAGAAGTATACTTGATATCATGGAAGGTTCATGGACACCATTTGAATTTGTTAGATTGATAAAAATTCTTATAAGATGTAATATCACACACCTTTAAGATATGCAACTAAATAGGACGTTTAAAATTTTGAGATGTTATGCCAACATTATTATTTTCTATCACTAATATAAAATTGCTTTTCTCTTATTCAGAAATATAACCAGACATGGATCCTCGTAAAAACCTGTAAAAATATATTTCTTTTGTTAATCAAAGATAAAGTGAATTTATAGATATTCGCGTGAAAGACACATATCAATATCAAGTAATTTTAAAGATAAATTTACTTTTGGTCCCTTAATTATTTAATGTTTAGATTTGATACTAACAGAATAGTTTGCAATGAACACACTAATAACATTACTCTTGGTCCCTCGGAGCAGTTTTGATTCAAAAAACTGATAAGTTTTAAAAATAGATTTTCTTAAATATAAATATAAAATTTTGATTGAATCCCAAGTTTCATATTTATTCTAGTTCCTTATTTTCTGTATTTTTTAAAAAAATAGGAGGACTTTTAGTATATCAGAAAAATTGTATTTTACATATTTTTATCCTTTTGCACACATTGCTATGTTCTTTCCAGCAATTTCAGTAATCTAAAGACTTTCCTGGAAAAAATTGTGGTGTGGAACACAGAAGGTGTTTATACCGCCCACAAATATGCAAGTAGTAGACAGGTAAAAATCACAATGCACTAGTGGAGAAATGGCTAGCCACAACTTATGTTTGTGGCACGCCGTTTTCAATCGACGCCAACACTATATTTTTCAAATAGCGCTGGTGTAGCCTATTTTCTTACACCATAGCTAGTGACTTAGTGCTGGCATTGCAATTCTCTCTTACACCATATGTAATTGCAGTTTTTTTTTGTTTGGTACAGATTATGCCGATGTAGCCCATTAGTTCTACGCCAGTACTAGTCCATTTTAACTGCCCTACACAGTCAAAAAAACAACATTAGTCTGATTCACTCCTCGTCTAACCCTCATCCCCCCTCTCTTTACCAGCGCCGCTCCTTCCTCACTCCTTCGCTCGATCCCAAATGCCGCCCGACTCTGCCCCGCCCTTCGTGTTCTCCTCGAGCCTGCGGGATCTAGAGCGGGACGATGAGCCGTTGCTCCGACCGCACACCCCCGTCAGCATCTTCTGCTCCCTCGACCTTGAGGTGCCTGAACGCCGCCCCCCTTACAAATTTGACCGGGTGGACACGAACATTTTGTTTCGATTCCGTTGCAGGTCATACTGCTTTGCTGTCGATGTACTAATGTATTTATCAACGATGAAATGTTTGTGCTCAACTACTAGTTAATTATGTGATAAGTTGTTTGATATTTCAGTTTGTGGGCTACGTATTTATCCTTATAAAAATATGCTACTCTCTCGCCATGTGAAAATGTCATATTGATCATAAGACTCAAATAATCATTTAATTAGGTTTATTGACGGCTCTAAACCAACCTATTATGATGTTATTATCATTAAACAACGTGCAACCAATATTTTAGCTAGTTTGCCAAATGACCTACAACTTTCTCAAAGTAGATTTTCTGCAGCTGCTTTTAGAAATCCACAACCCAACCAAACATGGCCTTAGTACTGTCTGTAGCCCGAATTTTGTCATGAATATCAAGAGATGTTATCATATTTTCAAGTGATATCTCATGTCTTTTATGTCGTAGCGGTCCGGACACCCGTTGAGCCTAAAATGATTTATACAGAAGTTTCATATGTCCCAATCTTGTAATGTTTAGGTAGTAGTTGATTTACACTTGCTACTTAAGGGAATATTCTAAAGTCTTTTTGTATGATGAAATTAGAATTTTGCTAAAATGATTTATACAGAAGTTTCATATGTCCCAATCTTGCAATGTTTAGGTAGTAGTTGATTTACAATTGCTACTTAAGGGAATAATTTTCTATTTAAGGGAATACTCTAAAGTCTTTTTGTACGATGAAATTGAAATTTTACTAAATGATTTATACAAAAGTTTCATATGTACCAATATTGTAATGTTTAGGTGGTACTTGATTGATAATTGCTACTTAAGGGAATTTTCTTGTGTACATAATTTGAATCAGGACATATGAACAATTATAGAAGCCACAAGGAGTCGGTGTGCGATGTGGACAAGTTCAACAAGGATCGCTTAGAGCTTCAACAATTTATCATCAAAAGTCTGTAACAAGACAATGCCTCGCTGAAGAAGGAGAGGGACGAGCTGCTCACCGCTGGTGCTGATGCCGTCAGTAGGTCTAATAACCCGAGGGTCAAGAGGGATAGCCTCATCGAGGACAGGGATAAGCTGAAGCAGGAGAGAAAATTCCTCATGACAGAGAGGAATGAGCTCAAGATGGACGTCGCTTATTTCAGAAAGGATGGAGAGAGAAATCGAAAGAAGATTCGCAAGCTGAGCCTAATCATTGATGAAGAGTAGTTATTTAACTAGCTAGGGGATCTTTACTTGATGAGTAGCTTTTGTGAAGTTTAAACTCTTATAAGTTTATGAGTATCTTGTTAAATGAATTATTTAGTTTCTGAAGTAGAATTATTATTATTTTATTATAAAAAGCAAATTTCTAGTGTTGGCCAACAACGCACGACACTGGTAGGGTAAACGTATAGCTGGCGTTGGCCACATGGCACGCCATCAACATGTGAATTACTGCTGGCGTGGCATCCAACGGCACCACTATTTTTTAACAGAAACGGCATATTGGTGCCGTCGGGTGTCCATGTCAGCAAAGGTATTTTTACCACGCCATAGTTAGACTTTTCTGTACTAGTGATGCCGAACCAAAGTACAGGTTATTATAAGTTCACTGTGAAACAAAAATATTTTAAGAGTTATAAGGAACTAACTCTAACTCCTAACTAAAATATTTTAAGAGTTATAACGCATTCAAAATTGTGTGGGTAAATATATCATAGAGATTATATCTCAAGTGGCCAATCATAGTAAAGACGTATTGATACATGTACTTACATGTTTTATCAATATAATTGGATGGGAAACTCAATTGAACCAAGATTTGGATACAACGTTTTTTAGTTGTATACGAAAATAGAGGTTTAACACTATGTATATATTAGTTAGTTGAAAAATGCCTCGTCATACGCAATTAACAATGCTATGTTTTTTTTGCAGCTTTAGGCGGCTATCAACTTAACTGGACCATCGATCTTCCTAGTTACGGAGGTATGAGGGATTTCTTGGCCTCGATCATACCAATATAAATCCATGCATGAATGTAACAAGGCACGGGTGTTCGGGATAATCGCTAAAGCCAGACAGGATATTCCATCATAATTAATGGTACGTAAAGTTTACCAATTAGAATTTAATCAAACAGTCAAAATTATTTGTACCCCTACTCTTAGTTTCGTATCACTCCACATTGCTGTAAGAGACGTTGTTGGAGCTCTCTATAGGGTGCATATGTGATAATAGGTCAAAGCCAAAGTGGAAATATTCCAACATAACGAATGCTATGTAATTTGTGACAAACAAGATTTAATACTCCAATCACAGTTATTTGACCCCAACTCCTCGTTTGGTTGTTTCGCTTCGCTCCGGTGAAAGAGACATTATAGCTCTGTATGGATCATGAGCGGAGAAACCAAATCGTAATATGCCATCCCATCAATGGATGCAATTTTTTCTTTCTCATTCGTCGATACACAATGGAAAAATGCATGCACGGATATAGGAATAAGCTCACATTTTTCTACTCCCTCCGTTCTTAAATATAAGTCTTTTTAGAGGTTTCATTAGGGACTACATACGGATGTATATAGACATATTTTAGAATGTAGATTCACTCATTTTGCTTCGTATGTTGTCCCCTAATGAAATCTCTAAAATAACTTATATTTAGGAATGGAAGGAGCAGAAGGCATCAGCCAACGTACCCTTTTCAGAAACAAAAAAAAACCCCAACGCCCCCAATATTTTGAGTCGGACATCCACCTTTTATTTAAAGGGACATGGCTCCAAGTCCTTTTTTTGTTTGAAAAAATTTCAGCCCACGTCCGAATAAGATGGGGCTATAATATGGGAGACAATTCCTTATTTAACACTATCTGAAATTCCGTTTCCTTATTTGACACTGAAAAACTTTTTTCCCTATCTAACAACGAGTCTAAATTTTATGCCCTTTATGACACTTTTGTCCATTTTAAGGCTAAATGACACCGGAAAAGACAATTTTACCTTTCATGTGGTATGTATGTGTGCGGGGCAGTAGCACACATAACATCAATACGGGTCAGTAGCGCGCACACACATCAATGATAGCACACATGCAGCAGCACATACACATGCAGCAACAACACACACATGCACGCGCGCACACATAGCAACACACAGGCAGCAACACATACACATGAAGCAACAACACACACACACATGCACGCAGCACACACACGAACACACATACGCAGCATCACACTCACTCACACACGTTGCAGCACATGCAGCAGTAGCGCACACACGCACGTAGCAACACATGCAACAACACACACACACACGCAGCAGCACACATGCATGCACGCAGCAGCACGCACGCAATATTAGTAGCGCTCACAAACACACATGCATCAGCAGCATGCATGCGCACACACAAACATAGCATATGAGGGGTAAAAGGGTCTTTTTAGGTGTCATTTAGGCTTAAAATAGACAAAAATGTTATAAACGGCATACAATTTAGACTCATTGTTAGATAGGGAAGAAATTATCTGACGATGTCAAATAGGGTATAAAATTTAAGCACGGTGTTCAATAAGAAATTCTCTCATAATATGCCATCAACCCACATTCTTCTTTTTTTGAAGGTGGATAAAACCTGTTTTTATAATGGCAGTGGTGGGTAATTTATCCACTTTGAACTAATCTAAGGGTTATAAAAATTCAGTCTACGAAATATACGGTATGATATTTCTGATTTTTTTGGATTTTCTAGCATATTTATCTTTTTTCTGGTCTATTAATATATGGTCTGATATTCAGATTTTTGTGGGATTTTCTAGCATATTTATCCTTTTATGAGTGAAACAATTGTTTTAATATATAACTAGTGGGATGATCCACCCATTTGTGTGGCTAGATTTACCATATATTATCAGGCTTTATAATGCTAACTTATTATTTTTTCAGGTCATGCCCCGTTATCAAGTATTGTTTTTTTACCACCATATAGAAAACTGTACATCTTGAGAAACATATTTTTATTTTCCACATCATTTATCCATCATAAATATAATAGGTTAATGGGTTAAATATTTTTGGACGACAATAGAATAGTAATGATTTCAAACGGCAGCAATACTCATTGTCTTTATATTGTATTCTTTCTAGTTTTTTCTCTTAGAGTGGTAATTCTTGCAATCTATCTTTCCAAGAATAAATTTATATAAAAAAAATTAACTAATAGTTCCATTGCATAATTATGGAACATAATGAATAGAGGCATTCTAATCTATACCCCATATTGTCGTACCATGCTCGGCACTAGTGGTTGCAATTGCGTTTTTTTATTATATCAATACTATGGTCATATTACTCTAATTGTCCCATTTGGTCACTCTTAGAAAATGTAATGATTTATTTGTATTTACAGATGGTTGATACTTGTGATCTGCG
>CBMN010758476.1:0-11295 GCA_000582825.1 Hordeum pubiflorum
GGCCGGCCCTGGTGTATGGACGGCAGGGCGACTACCCAGGGCCCACACTGTCTGGTGGTGTGCTGTCCAAAAGAACAGGAGGTTTTGGGCTTCTTGGCCTTGAGAATTGAGATTGTTAGCATTTTTTATTTACAAGTTTTACGATGATTGGCGTTAATGTGAGCCATCCATTCATTAAGATCTAATGGCTTAAAAATAGAAAGTACTAATCAAAAAATATTAATTAGTAGGAAAGTACTAAAAGGAGGTGGGACCAGTACTAAATGGAGGTGGGACCAGTACCAAATGAAAGTGGGACCAGTACCAAAATATATGTTTTTTATTTAATAATCTAAATTCTAGATCATAATTATCCAAAAGTACTAACAGTACTTTTCGATTTTATGGAAGTACTTTCCAATCATCCTAACATGTCTCTTTATTTATATGGTAAATGGATAGGAAGTTAGAAAAGTAAATGTGGAGAAGGATTTACTTCAAAACAAATATGTGAATTACAAAACTTCAGCTAAGCTAAGTGTTACGTAGGGGATTTACATTATTGGATTGAATTAATGGAACTGAAGAAATACCTTACCTTTTCTGTACTACAAAGACTGGTAATGGTGAAATAAACTAGCAGTCTACCAGACTACCAGTAGGAAAAAAATTGGACAGATCACTGTGGGTTCCTTCTATATGGCTTTGAAAACTCAGGCAATATACTGTCCACATATATTCTTGTTGAAACTGAAGGTTCATCTCGAAGTGAAAGTGTTTTGTTGTTGGCGCTCAAAAAGAGCATTTTGACCAAGAATAAATTTATTCAAAGTTGGTCAAAAGGGGATAATAAGTGGAGGGATACGAAATCGAATGTTCCCTTGTGTTCGATGTTCTTTCACATGGCTCAACTTTAAGATTCAAAATAATAGAAGAATCTGTTGAACAGTTATGTAGTGAGTGGTTAAGGGGTTTCAAAGGTGAGACCAATGAATTGCCTATGGCATATGGTAGGAGTGGCTGAGGATGTTAGAGTTTGTGTCGAATATGTGTACGGCTTTGGTTACGGCAGGACTTTGAGTTGTATTAGCAGTATAGGGTAGAGTTCTAGTCAAACTCTGTAACCCGGACCTCCTCATAAATATGAGGGGAGGGCTGCTGTTGTAACCAGGACGACTAGATGGCTTGGCGTGGGGGCAGGGGCGAATCTCAGTAATAGCCCGTGGGTGCAGATGCACCCACCAAAATTTTCACTTTTAGCTATTGTACCTACATCTCTGCCCTATTTGCAGCCCCCTCGGACTAGTGTCCTGCACCCCCGCAGCCCAGAATGAACCCCGGACGAGTTAAGTCAGCGTAGGTCCAAGAAAATTGAACAGACCCATCGATCGCTTTGCTTGCCTGCTCTTGCTCATTTTGTAGTCCAGACGAGTTCTCTTCCGCGACTGTCCGGATTCCTTCGGTGAGGTAGGCACTAGCACTGGCACCGGCACCGGCAGCCGTAGACCTCGGCTCCCAGTTCGCACACGAGACGCCGATGCATCGTTGCCGGGTCCAGGCTCCGGGTCTGAATCGGTAACACTAGTACCATCTTCGACCTATTATATATTATACTTGCTTACTTTTGGGAAAATTAAACAATGCTGCTTCCACACCTAACTTTCAGTTTAAAGAATAAAATCATTGTTTAAAATGTTGTTATGCTTTACTTATCACTGTTCCTCATTGTACAGATCGACCTTACATCGAGTGGTCCTAGATGGGCGGGAACGCTACTCGGTAAGTTTCTTCTGTCGCGAACTTCCACTCTGAGTTGGTAGATGGTATTAGCTATGCATGTTATTGTGCTTTTTCCCTTCTCCAGTTATCATGGATCCGAATCATCTCTGGAAAATATGCCCTAGATTAGTTGATCTTAATTCTTAACCATGGCATTTCTTTTGTTTGAAACAGATAGTCTACTTTGTGGAACCAAGCCATGACTGCGTAGTTGAGTGCCTGCCGACCTACACGTCCGAATCAAATCCTCCAAAGTAAGCTCTTGTTCCTTCAGATAGCTAAAGATAAACAGCTAGACCTCTGCAGTTGATCAAGCTATATAAAGTCCCAATTCCCATGAAGGTATTTTCGATCTTTACAATTGCATTACCTGTCCAGGTTCCCTCCGATCACTTGCTCTGCGTACCTGTCCCAGCGTTACAAGGACACCCATGCAGATCTGAGCTCTTACAGCAACCGCAAGGCCTGAAGGATGCCCTACTTACTATACTTTGGGTTTTGGCTACCGCTTCTGTCAGCCATCAGTATGACATATAACCTGCAATAACTCAATATCACTACCAGCGTATCACAGTATGAGTATAAGCATAGCAGTTTTGTAGTATGCCAATCTCCATGTATCGTGAAGAGAAGAACCCTCTACGCGGTGACCTGTTGTATTGCCATTGTATGATTCATAATATGTAACAATTATGAGAAGCAGAGAAGGAAGCTGGAACTCTGTTTTCCCTATTTTTTTTATTTTCTTTTTTTAGGTTGTTTTTTTTATTTTCTAAAATTCATATTTTTTTGTCGGCCGCCACGGGGCCCATGAAAAAGGTACATTTTTTCGTCGGCAGCCATGGGACCCACGAAAAAGTCTTTTTCGTCGGCCATACTTTTTCGTCGGCCTCCCCTATGGCCCACGAAAAAAGACTTTTTCGTCGGCCACCGTGGGAAGCCCACGAAAAAACATGGGCCGACGAAAAAAGTCGCACCTTTTCGTGGGATTTTTTTTCGTCGGATTTTTTCGTCGGCCGGCCTTCGTGGGTTTTTGGTGTTTTTCGTGGGCTTTTGGCTCATGAAAAAAAACCTTCTTCCTGTAGTGAATGCTTCTAAACTAGACCCCACTTGGATATATTATGGAGATTTTTTTATAATATTTCTAATTATAAGCTATATAGTTTGAAGAATCATGTGATCTTGGTGAAGAAAAAAATTATGTAGAGAACAAACTTTTCTACACATAGAACAATTCATAGAAATTCTATGAACTATAATGATGGGTTGCTTCAGTTGGACTCAATACATCGGTGGAACAAAAAAATAATGGTAGACCAAAAAAATTGGTAAAGCAAATAATGCCGTCCATGTATTAAATATTTGTACACGAAGAGCAAATTGCAGGAATTTATGAACAAAAATTTATACGTCTGGAACAGACTATAGAAAGACATTCAAAAAATCAGCACTAAATTATACCAACTCATGAAAGAAATATTTTTATAACTGAAACAATGATGCGGACTCAAGGACAAATAAAGTTATATATATATACCTAATAGTCCACTAAAACATAAGTACACTGCAATAACTCACGTTAGTCCACAGAGTACTAATGTGTTGGAATCACTCACACTATCCATATAGAAGAAATGGAAAATAAGCAAAGAATAAAAAATGAACAAAAAATATTACAAATAAAATATATAATATAATAAATAAGAAGAACGAGATAGGGATGAAGGAGAACATAAAATAAAAATATGAAGAATTAATACGTTTAATTATATAGAAATACAATTTTATAAATAAAATAAAAAATTTTAAAAGTAATCATAGTATTCTAGAATTCAACAATGCATGAGAAATAAAATACTAAGAAGAGAATGTGCGGAAGAAATGATGCAAAGATAGGAGAGAAAAAGTAACAGAATACAAGGGATAGAAAGTACACAAAAAAATTTACTAATGTAATATGGATCGATCTGATGATTAGCGACAACGATTTTTTTTTTAGAAAGGCACATGCCGGCTTTATAGAAAACTTAAAGGTGCTAGGATTACTAGCTTTACAATGATGCACAAAGAAAGAAACACATCTAGCAAAACACCTGCTAATTAAAACCCTCTGCTAATTATCCCCTCTAGAGGATAATCACCTCTGCTAACCATAACACCTCTTCTTTCCCCACCGCGCCCATGGAGCTCTTCTTCACCACTACACCCATGGAGCTCTGCCCACCTGTCGCAGGATGCCAGGCAGGCCATGGATGCGCTGGAGACCGGCCATGGCAGAGTAGAAGCTCCTTGATCGACGCCTCCGGGGAGGTGAAATGGCGCCAATAGGCGTCACCGTCGACCGCCCAGAGATGGGCATGGCTTTCGTTCGGATATTGCCTCCGCCCATACCCGCGTCGGCCTCCACCCGCCATGGCCACCCTCCTCCGAAGCCCGCGCAAAGCTGGGCGTCCTCGACCGGGAGCCTCCACCGTTTTCGTCGGTGCCACCGTCGTCCGCGGCCGTCATCTCCTCTTTTGCCTTTCCCACGAGCCGCGTGGGCCTCTGAGGCCGGCATCACCTGCTGTGTGCCTGCCGCCTATTAGTAGCACGGAGCGCGTCACCATGGCCGCCATGAGCCGTCCCTCGCGCGGACAAGGCGCACGCCGCCAGAACCAGTAGGAAAACCTCACCGCCACCATCGCGGAGAGCCGTGCGGGCCTCCCGACGACTTTCGCTAGCGGCGGCGAGATGGGAAAAAGAAGGAAAGGGGCGGCGTCAGCGGCTATGCTTTTACCGCCGAGTCGTCTGCGCCAGGGGCGACGCGGGGGCGTGGCTCGAAAACATGCAACCTTTAGCCATGTGGTCCGACAAAACCTTAGTCGCGCCGCATCAATCCTAGTCCTCATGCCGCTCTCCCAAGGAGACTCGGCTGGGGTCGTGGGTGATCCATGCCCCCGCTCTGGCCGCCCACTTCTGAAAAATGGGTGATCCATTCCCTAGATCCGTCTCGGTGCAAAATAGAACTAATAGAAGAATTAGTCCTGGTTCAAAATGTGTACCCCTAGAGAGACTTTAGTCATCGTTGGTGTTACAACTAAAGGGTAACACCAACCGGGACTAAAACCTTCCAAGCGCTTACAATAAAAGAAAAACTTCCTCTGTGTAGTCAGATGTGATAGTGAGGTGCAGTGGTTGGATATATCTCGCGTAGAAAAGCATCCTTTATGTAGTCAGATGTGGTAGTGAGTTGTAGTGGTTGGATAGATTTCACGTGATGTTGTTGGTCTTGAGTTTGGAAAAACATATTTTTTTTTCACCTTTAACTAATGAGTTGTTTTCGAGTACTGGCCCCACCCATGAAAGGGGGCTGTTGACACGTTTTCGCGCCAAACACTACCGAACCCTGGAGCCTCGGCTCGGGGTCGCCGGACTATCCGATGCCTGGCGTCGGACTGTCCGGTACGCCGGACTATCCGGCGGCTAGCGCCGGACTATCCGGTGACGGGCAGAGAGCTCGAAAAACCCTAGCGGCGTCCGAGACGGATAACTATCACGCTTACGTGGTGATGCACGACAAGGTTTACGAGCAAACCGGCAAAGGATAACTATCGTACTTACGTGACGACGAACGACTAGTTTACGGGCAAACTAGCAAAGGAACTGTCGACGGCCTCACCCGGGAGGGACCCCGTCAGGGCGCGGATGCTGGCGGCGTGCCCTAGGCTGCTAGGGCGCCGTCTCTGGTCATGGAGATCAGAAGATGAACAGCATATAGGAGGGAGAAAGAGAATTAGGGCAAGAGAAGAGATAACATGAAAGTAAAGTATAATAGATTCGATTGGGTTGTGTGTGTTGGTTGTTCTCAATCGGCCGTATCCCTTTATATTTGTAGGGAGGGAGGTCCGGATCCTTTTACAAGTCAATATCCAACTGGAATCCCCACAAACCGCGAGTTCCCTTCGGACTCGACCATACCGGACTATCCGGTACCTACTACTACCGGACTATCCTGCGACGCCGGACTATCCGGCCCTGCCCACCGGATAGTCCGGTGAGCGGCCTGTGGAGCCTGCCCAATTTGGTGCTCAACAGGGGCCTCGTCGGCCATCACGTACCGCAGGTGAACGCGGCGGCCAGCTCCTCCCCGCGCGTCAATCCTCCTCACACTTTTTTTTTGTCGATGCATGCACGTGGTAGTAGAGTGGCCGTGATACACATGTAGTAGCATCATCATATACGGATATACCTCCAGGCTAGCTGGCCACGTCGTGATCGACGACGCTAACTTTAGTGGTATGGACGACAACGCGGTCCATCTCTCGTAGGCTAACGCACGCACCCGGCCGGCCGGCCGGCGGTACACGACGAGAGCAGAAGACGAAAGCGTAAGCGTATATCACGTGTGCAATTACGTGGTGATGCACGGCAAAGTTTTAAAGAATTGGAATAAAAAGATCTCGTGATCTTTGAATAGTGGCGGTAGCAATTATGTCAACTGGTCCATCTAGTTCCGTGGCTACATATTTGTACCTATTTGGTACCGTCTAGTTCCGGTTCCATGGTTCCGTCTATTTATAAACCGTTAGATCTTGCTTGATGAGCGGCTCTCATTTTTTCCAACCACCATAAAAGTTGTAAATTCTCAAAAATTTAGTTTTGCGCATGGTATTATTAAAATTAAAGTTTTAAAGAATTGGAATAAAAAGATCTCATGATCTTTGAATAGTGGCGGTAGCAATTATGTCAACTGGTCCATCAACCCGGACTCTCGCATGATTTAGAGTTTTAGTTAGTATACATATTTAAAGTTGGTAGATAACTTTGTAGAAGTAACAATTGATAATTTAGAAAAACACACACATATATTGTTATTCAATTTTTTATAACAATGTAAGAGTTTAGATATTATTTTATTTTAATTCATCTGTCGTAATGTCAGGGTGGATAATTGTTTTTAAATATAACAGATCTAATGGATACTATTATTAGAGCTACCTAATGGATGGCCATATGTTTATGAATTTTGGGAAATTTTGAATGATTTATCTTTTTTCTAACACAATTTGTTTATGGGAGTGTCTCCATGTCGGTTGATTGAGGGATTGTTTTGTGTCAGTCGACGGACGACAATTGTATATTTGTGTTGTGTAGCACTGTCCCGCTTCACACCCCAAGAAGTGAGTCGACTTATGAAATGTAGGCCCTGTTTGGATTTGCTTTTCTCCGTCTCGATTATGTAAAGAGCAGGATCACCTCACAAGCCGCTCAACAAAGAATCTACTGTCCACATAATCTGAGCGTTTGGCAATCTGATTTTTACTGGCTGATTTTTGTCCGCTCGACCCGTGGGAGGAGACAACTGACGACGCGCCGAGGCGGAGCGAGGAGCGCAGGTGTCCGGGTGCGGGCGTGCAGGGCTCCGGCGGGCGCCGGGTCGGGGCGCAGCTGGCCGGCGGGAGGCGGCAAGGCCGAGGCACGGTCGCGCAGAGGTGGGCGGCGGCCGGCTGGCCCGACGAACTCCGCCTCCTCCTCCGCGCCCTTCACGCCGGCGGGAGGAAGCACCGCCGGGGAGGGCGGATCTGCCGGCGGCCACCCGCGGCCGATGCCGAGGACGCCGAGCTTGGAGGCGGAGCGGTGCGGAGGAGGACGAGCGGCGGGCCGGTGCGGAAGCTTCGGAGGCCGCGCCGAGGAGGACGAGCGGCCCGGCGGCGGAGGAGGTGGCCCGGCGGCTCCCCAGCGGAGGTGGAAGGCAGCGGCGCTCGAAACTGCACGGGGAGGAAAGGGTCGATCGCGCGGAGGGGCATAATCGGCGTCGCGTTCGGTGGGAGGCCGGGTCTCGGTCGCGGATGGGGAAAAGCGAAATAACACTGGGGGTAGGATTCGTGGGTGAGCGGGCTTATGAGAGAAGTTGCGTCTCTCGTCTTTCCTCCAAGCCGGCTCGAACTCCCACAGCCCCTCAAAAGCCGGCTTGCAAATCCAACGTGGCTCGATTCCACCTCCAGGCTCCAGCCCTCATTGTGCAGAGTGCCAGCATCGCTCCAATGGCGTTGCAGAAGCAGAGTATATATTGTTGAATTTCAGTGCGCGTAGAATTTTTTTCTCCTGTTGTACTCAATGGAAAACAATTTATTTTTGTGAGGGATAGGAAAACAGTTATTTACTCTGCTGCACGGAACCAAACAGAGCCTCAGTCTGAACAGGAAAACAGTTATTTACTCACATCTACGTATAAAACACATGTAAAGATACACAACCACAGACATAAACTTATCGGTTCTAGTACCATAAAACTTACACAGACGCCTTGTCAATATTTCGGTCGACTGAAATAAAGTAAATCTGTTTGTTTATGTTAGTGTTGGCACCTGTCCTGGCCAAATATCACAAATGTTGAGTCTTTTGATGCAGCGAGTACACGCTTCGGGATCGAGCAGCGGGTGGCGGATAGTCCGGCGACACACGCCGGACAGTCCGGTGAGCTCCTGGAGTTCGGGTAGACCTAGATCGAATCTCTCGGGAGGGACCCCGTCGGGGAGAGAAGATCGTAGGGTTGCTCTAAGATCGACAGGCCACCTAGAACGCCACCAAGTCGTCGTCGAGACGCAGAGAGAACAGCAAGAGAGATTGAAAAAAATAAGGCAAAGAGATAAAAAGGTAAAAACGATAAAAGTAAATTGATTGGTTCGATTGTGGTGCCTCAATCGGCCGTGGCCCTTTATATTTCTAGGGAGGGATGGTCTTACCCCTTTTACAAGCCAAAACACGTCCTAAACCGACCTAAACTCTATTGGAAAGTCCTATGCGGATAAAACAAGGTTCTACCGGACTATCCGGTGCATGATACCGGATTGTCCGGTATTTTCAGGGGGAAATCCGTATTGCATCGGATTATCCGGCGTAGGCTACCGGATAGTTCAGTATTGCCCGGGCAGGCGATCTTCCAGAGGTCATATCTCCTTCGTCCGGACTCCGAATTGGGCGATCCATATATCTGATTTGATTGGCATGACAAGGGCTACAACTTGGTGCATTGAAACTCTAGGTTTGGCTTCATCTTGATGCAGTTCTAAGGCCTTCTTTGTGTCTTCAATAGAATAGGCTCAAAACCCTTCAACACGTCGCATATTATCTGAAGAACACAATTCTATACCAAATATGCAGAGAAACTGCCATTAAAGCTGACCTACCAATTTTGGTGCTCAACACATGCCCCCCTGCCTTTTGGCGAAGGTCCTGAGCCAAAAGCAATCTTCGGCACCAAAAACGACTAAGGGCGATGGTTAACACAATACATCGGCCATATATCACACTAAGGGCGATAAGAGCAATTATCGGCCATAAAACTTGACTAGATCAAGGTGATGCCGAAATAATCTCCTTGGGCCTCCATACCTGCTTAGTAGCACATGCTTCCTTCATAGGCACCGTCACCTCCTTTTGCTGCTCCATTGACTCTTGTTGACGCAAACGTTGAAGTCTTCTCTTTTGAGTATGAGATAAGCCTGAAGGACACCACTTCGGCCGTAGACATTCAGATCCTTGCGTGCTCTCCTTTACCTGCACATTTGGAACAACGTGTGCATCCTTGACCAGATTATCATGGACCGGCCGTTGCAATGGATATGAAATAGGATATTGAAAATACGGATGCAACCACATATTAGCATAAGGAGAAGGTGGGCAATAGTAAACATATGGCCAAGACCAAGATGAAGTCAGCCCTAATGGATAACACGCTGAAATAGAAGAATTACCCATTGAACTTGATTGCACATTACCCATACGTGAAGACTTTGAAGCTGCATCACGGCCTGACTGGTCTTTCCTCCTGGCAGCCCTTTCCTTCTCATATTTAGCCAAGAGCTCTGCAAAACTCGGCTTTGTTTTACCCTCAACTTTGGAGCCCCCTCCAGATGTTCTGGAGCCGCCGGACAGTCCGGTGGCAGACACCGGACAATCCGGCGAGGTGTACCGGACAGTCCGGTGCTGGCCACCGGATAGTCCGGCCCTCGCAGAACTTTCTGCTTTGGCCTTGTCTTGCCTCCCAAGCCCTGATGCCTTCTGCATCGGCTTTGTATTGACTTTCTCCTGGGCCTCTGACCTTGCATCACCGATGATCACGCTCTTTCCTTTGGTTGATTCGGCTTGATGAGGCCGAACTAAAACCTTTGCACCCTGCAAGTCAATGACATTTATCGGAAACGGTTCCCGATCAATTTGCATCCTTGGGAAAGACAAATGTTTATCATCTATGGCTGCTTGAATCTGCCGACGAAAAACATTGCAATCATTTGTCGCATGAGAAAATGAGTTATGCCACTTGCAATACGCCTTCTTTTTTAACTCATCAGGCAGTGGCATAGCATGAGATAATTTAATCTTTCCGGCTTTCAACAATTCATCAAATATTTTATCACACTTAGCCGGATCGAAACTCAATTTGCGCTCCTCTTGCCGGATTCTAGAAATCGGCTTGAGAGAATCACAAGTGCTAGGTTTGTTTGTAGATGACCATACAAATTCAGCAGCATAAATGTCTTTGCCTTCATCATCCGAATTACTATCATCGGATCCAAGCACATAAACATTGCGACAAGATTTCTTATCTTTAACCCGGCTTTCATTAGCCAGAGCCTTCTGCAATACTTGGTTAACGTCATCGAAATCATGCCCTTCTAGCTTTTCCTTATGAACATCAAGTAAGCCACCACAAGCTAGATCAGCTAGATCTTTATCAGAAAGTGTTAAACCAAAACATCGGTTTCTAGTGTCCCTAAATCTTCTAATATATTCAGAAACAGACTCATTGGGTTTTTCTTAACCGATGAAAGATGTGACAATCGCAATTCGGTTTCACCAGTGTAGAAATAATCATGAAACTTTTTCTCTAAATCTTGCCAAGTATGAACCGAATTGGGAGGCAATGAAGTAAACCAAGTAAATGCAGCACCAGATAAAGACATAGGAAATAATCTAATTCTTAAAACACTACTACTACTACTAGCCTCACCACATTGTATAATAAATTGTCCTACATGCTCCAATGTGGTCCTATTGTCCATACTGGTGAACTTAACAAAATCAGGAATCTTATACCTTGGAGGATATGGAATGTACTCATAGTTATCAGGGTATGGTTTTTGGTAAGTTCTAGCTTTATTTTTAGGTTCTAAACCAAAAGACTCCCTCATAAGTCTCACAAATTCGGCTTTAAAATTGTCTCTTTCTACCTCATTAGCCGAAAGATGCTGCATTGGTTCAGTAAAAGAAACTCTATTGGTAACTGGTGGTGTAGTAGTATACGGTGCATAGCTCGGCATAGTATGGGAAATATGTGGAGCCGAACTAAAACCAAAAGTACCAACAGGTGGAGTGTATGTGGCAGTAGGATCCGGTATTGAAGTACTAGCATGAGCAGTCGGAAACCCTCCATTAGCCGAATTCCCAATAATTGTTCGGCTTTGTACATTAGGTACTGGTGTAGCAGAAAGAGGGACTCTAGGTATAGTCGGAAACCCCACGAAAACAGCCAGAAAATGCGAAAACGACGAGTTT
>CBMN010758489.1:0-10332 GCA_000582825.1 Hordeum pubiflorum
CGGTCAGCCCGGACGTTTGAGGCCGATTTGAAAGGCCCGTCTGGGTCGCATTTTCGTGATCGGTCAGTGACCGGACGGCCTCGCTGGACGTTTGGGACGGGTTTGATGGGTCCAGTTGTACATGTTCTTAGCTAAGTTTATTTATAACACAGGTGCATGTCTGCTAATGTTTTTTTTAGCTTCAAAGTGGAGATGGTCCTGCCTACATATGATTAGTGATCGTGTGTGTACGTGTACAGCGTTGCCTCATTTTCCATCTGGACTTTCTGGAGATCGATGGTCCTGACAACCCATGCATGCACCGTTTGATCTTGACCCGAACGCACTACTTAAATATCTGGGACTAGCTAGGCGCAAATTGGTTTCTCTTCTGGAGAAATGCTATACTCTGGGGTGCTTGCGTCCCATTCTTCCTTTGGCTTTGAATCAATGGGGCATTTATGCGCAGTGCCTTCGACGAGCGTAACATTTTGAGAACATGCACCGAAGCTCTATATTAATCAAACACCACCTTATGTAAGAAAGCATCTAAAAGAAAAGAAAAATACAATCAGATCCTCGGGGAGTCCTATACCATCTCCGTTCGATGGCGTGAGGGGTGTTGCAACAGTTGGGAGTCCTATTCGTTGCCGAAACAAGAAAATGGTATCCACACATGCAGTCGAGGAGCAACCGATCTCTGCCGAGAAGTGTTGGCAATGTCGATCTTTTCTTTTTTTCTTTTTAGGGTCCACGGCCCGAGGAAGATGACGATGCACCCAAGTTGACGGAGTAACCAGATCATCGTTGTTACCATGACATCACCACTACCTGACAAAGAGAGAACCAATTTCCCATGCTTCCACATAGGGAAGGGTAAAATCTGCCCAACGGATCTCGTCGCTAGATTCAACATAGAATGCACCAGCCAAGTCGGAGGAGACCTTATTAAGCACCGGAGCAACCATCGTCGGAAGGGTTGAACTGATGGACTACAAAGACCCACTTATCCACCTAATTTTGTCATCGTATCCGACGACACATATACCACCGAGGCCGGAGAAGAAGCCGGAGTTTCTACAAGCCCTTACCGGCATATTCTTTTCTAGGGCAGCGATTTGCTTTGCAGATCACGGCCGTCAACGTCTCTTTGTTTGTATCGATGAGTTTTCGGTTGCTGCTTCTACAGGCTCCTGGGTTTAAAAGAGTTTACTCCGTCGAGGTAGAGGCTCGGAGGCTGCATCGAGCTATGCACACGGCACGCCGCCGATGAATGCAGGAGGATGAAGACCTTGTCTCTCCCATGAATTTGAATGAAATTTTATTCTTTTTAAGGGTGTATTTATAAGGATCTGTGATACTTAATATATAGCCTTAAGCCTTTTAAAAAATAAAAAAAAACTACAACATCATCCCAACACAGAGACACATGTTTTTCTACTTGGGAGAAAATAAGAAAATGAGGATAAAATATGTCGCGAGGTCCTCATCCGATCATACATGACTCTTTTCGAGAAAAATGCATGGATGATTCTTGACCGAAGTAACACACATGTTAAAGTAATTACTTCGTACAACCAAATAAATGCACATATGCGCGTTCATGTTAATCATCTTTAACATGTTAAAGATGATTCTTGACCGAAGTAACACACGTGTTAAAGTAATTACTACGTACAACCAAATGAATGCACACATGCGCGTTCATGTTAATCATCTTTAACATGTTAAAGATGATTCTTGACTCTTTTCAAGAAAGCTGTTTTGCACTACATAATGTGTACGTTCACGCCATGCCTATGCTTGCCATGTTAATCATCTTTAACATGTTCATGTCATGCATCTGAGTGACTAACATGATATAAATGAAATTGTGTTACAGAAAGTTGCATTTTGTAGGATCCATAGTAAATAATCATGGCATCATATGAATATGATATAATTATGAAAGTTTGGAAATTTTATGTCTAATTTAAGTCCATGTCATTTTCATACCCACCAAATATCTGCATCACTATGTTTTGAGACACTAAAGTACTTGAGGCAATGTTCTGCGAGATTGACATTTGTTAACTTCATCAAGTCACTGGATGTCAATAGAACTTTGCATTTTATAAAGTGCATAGTAAATCAACCATGCTTCATATGGAATAACTTTATATATGAATTTTGAGCATCTCCATGTCTACTTACAGGATATTCATATATAAAGTTATTCCATGTAAAATGCATAGTAAATCAGCAATGCTTCATATGGATATCATGCGATTGTATATGGTAGACTTTAGGAGTAGAGATTGGTCTCATCGAAGGCAACGGCTCGTACAGATCACAGATGGCGTGGTCCGCTGGACTTTGCCTTGCCTGGATTGATCGAGGCCGGTGCGTGAGACCCAGAGTAGCCCGGACATCAGATGGGGAGCCTGAAAGCACCACCAACACTACCATCGACTGATCGATCGATCATCCCGCCCATCAGACAAAAGCGAACTCCCAAAGACCAAATCACCAAAGTGCTCTACCATCCAAGCAGGCTAAAATCGCAGATACAGCACGGGCATGTGGGAACTCGATCTGGCCATCTGGGGATAGACGATGATGGTGCGGCGCGTTCGGGTCTGGGTCAAGCCCGGGTCGCTCTCCGTCGGGCCACGGGTCCATCTCAGGCTGGCCGGGCTCGCTCGCTCGCTCGCGTGCGCCGGGAAAAGGCAGGCGACGCATGATGCAAACTCCAATCATCCGCGGCCGCCCTCTCCACACTCCATGCATACACACGCACACACCGCACGCCACACCCGAAAATGATCGACCCACTTACATGGTCGCGTGTACGTACACAGATAGTGTGCGATGCACCACCGGCAGATGATGGGCGGCTCGCCTCTCAAACAAGATTATCTCCAGCCTAACATGCACCCTGCCCCCACCTTTCTTTGCGTTCCCTCCATGCTGTCGTTCTTCCAGGCTAACACTTTCCGTGGGCTATGATTAGCCTGCGCCTTTTCGAAAATTACGACAACGGCGAGGCGTACGTGTGGACGTGTAGCGTTGATGACTGGTTAGTTTTCAAATGGCTGCACGTGGCCGTGGGTCGCGCCTTCAGCGTCCTGTGACGTACCTACGATGGAGAAACGTTAATTTTTATTAGCAGCAAGTATTACACGTCACGAGATCGTTAATCCAGGTAGTAATACGTGTCCAGCTCGCGCGCGTGTCCTGAAAGACTCTGTAACACGCCACTCTTCTGGATTTGTTTAACGTCAGCGCTGCTCTTATCTTACTCTAATCCAATTAGTGCGACGAGGAAGGACCTGCACCTTCCTCCTCCTCCTTCATCGTCTTCTTTATCTTGGTGCGTGAGTAAACAAACAAATAAAACAAATTAGGAGGGCCATGGCCAGGTGTTGACATGCGCTCACGTCACACCTAGATCAGCTAGCCTACCCTCACGCGTGCAATCAGTGGGTTTTATAAGGGTTTTTCTTCCAGATGAGTGTTATAAGGACTGATGACAGTCAACTTGGTGATTGGCGTACGCAAAACCTCGACTTATATATATAATTGCCGTTGGAGAAAGACACCGCCAAGTGCTAATGCTTGCTTGTTGGTGAGCCTTTTCCTGGCCCCATGCATGCACTAAAACATCTCACATGTGTGCACTACTCCTAGCTACTCCATGTGTGGTTAGGACTATCTCATTCTCCAATCCTCTAACCCGCACCCCGATCAGAACACCCATGATTGGCCGGAGGAATGAGCTGATACTGATTCCAGCATGATCCATTCCACTACGCCATGCCTGTCGCCTTCTCGCAGCCTCAAACGTTTCCCGGCCGGGCCGGACGGCGGCTACTTGTTGTTACGCGAGACGTCACGGAGATACGCATGGCCGTCGAAGAAATTATCACCAAGAAGCGACGCGACATTCCTGTGACATCGTGTGTAGGATGGTACTCTCTTCGTCCGGGTTTATTAGATCCATTTTCATTTTGAGTCATGAATTTAACTAACAAAACATAAAGTATATGTCATGAAAACTATACCATAGAAAACCTCTTTCAAATACAAATCCAACAATATACTTTGTGCAGTACATGCTTTATATATTTTTAGTTAAATACATGGTTAAACTTGAACCCGAAATACAAGGGGTTTAATAAACCCGGACCGAGGTAGCAAGTACTTTGAATGAATGCCCGATCGATCGACCTGTGCCGTTGGAGAATTGGAAATTATGATGATGGAGGGCTCATGTCTTGTGTGTTTGATTGACGAGACGCGTATCCGTGCTCGCCAATAACCGCGCACCAACCGGGCGTCCTCTCCGTATGGATATGAGCTGCTGCTGAACTTGAACCAGGAGGAGGTTTAAATGCGAGCGGGTAACAGGTTCCCTCTCTGCTGCTGCCGTGTATGAACGCTCAACCTTGTGGTTGCAAGTTGTGCGTCCATGCCAATGCCATGCCGCATCATCATGTGTATTGAAATGAAATGACATGCCACATTCAGTGTCACTTCCACAAACGTTGAGGTGAGGACAAACACTCCAGGAAAAAAAAAACTGAAATCGTGCTATCTAGGTACCTTCAGGCCACGTACCAGTTGCCACTGCAAAACTGGTGTGACCAACACACGCATACCTCGTATCTCTCTTTCCCCTTGTGCCTGTTTCACTGCCTCAGATTTTTCCTTCTTACTAGGCAGTGATCACGCGGAAAGAAACATGAGCTCATCCAGAGTTGCTACACTCCGTCATGTATCTTGCCCAGCAACAAGCATCTATTGTTGCAGTGCGGGGACTCGCTCCGTCGTTTGATCTTCTATCTGAATCCTACGGAACGAAGCAAACCAGAAAGAGTGCAGGGAGGGAGAGAAATTGACAGAATTCCCAGCTACGGAAGTGTGACAGTTTGCCCTCTGCTCATCAGCTCATGCCTTCTGTCTCTACAGAGGTTGCCTGGAACCTTGCTGATTTGGCCACTTTCCGATCACTAGAGACCTCTCTGATACCTAAGATTCATACATACATACATGTCCCTTTTGGTTCTGCTGCCACAGGAAGAAGAAGATCCATCACAAACTGATAAATGAGAACAACTCTTACATGCCAGAGCACACATGAACCTCCAGCATATCCATAAGAATGTTTGGACTACGCTCTACACAGAGCAGCCCATCCACCCTTATCCAGGTAGTAACCAAACCTTACATATTCCTGCTAGGATTCATACTTTTCTCTGGTTGGTTTCCTACAACAAAATTATGACTGGAGATAATTTGCTAAAAATAAATATGAATAAACCTATTGATTGTGTCTTCTGTACCGAACATGAGAGTGTGCAGCACTTGTTGTTTGATTGCTTGGTTGCTAAACTTGTGTGGCAAGAAGTTACTTCTTTCTTTTCCAGGGAAGCAGGCATTCTGTTGAGTCAATTACTTCCTGTTGGGTTTGGGTAGCTGGCAAACAACTTGACCCCCTGAATATGATTATAGCTGCTCTACTCTGGGCTTTGTGGAAGCACAGAAATGGCATAGTTTTTTAATGGCATTGTTTGGATATCTTTGAGCCAGATCTGGTTGCTAACTTTAAGAGCACTCAGAAAATGGCGCCTGATATTCAGAGAACACATGTTGGTGCACACAGAGCAATTCTGCCTACACCTTCAGCACTTGTTGGGGGAGCGCAGCGCAACTGGAGTGGCGGCGAAGATGCGAGATGCTGATGGTGCTCACTGTCCATCCATCAACAAGCTTGGCGATAGAGGCTCGCTGAGCCCTACACCCACTCCGGAGATCATCTGTTCACCAGCGCCCCCCGACAACGCAGCTGGTGGCTTAACCAAAAGCGCATGTTGATCAGTTCGCTGCGAATCCACTGTATCTCTTATGTGGTTCTGACCTTTTAGGGCTGCTTTCTGAACCACTTCATGTTGTTTTAAATTTCAGACGCTGTCTTAGTACTACCTCTGTAAACTAATATAAGATGTTTTAGAGTACTACTTTAGTGATCTAAAACGTCTTATATTAGTTTACGGAGGGAGTAGTTAACTAGCTGGTGTTTCATCACCTCCCAGAGTCTGTCTTTTATTTTACTTTGGAACCTTATGTACTAGACCCGCTTGTGTGTTTCGGGCTTCTATGCAGTGGAGCCGGGGAGCCCTCCCTGTTGATCTAAAAATAAATAAAGCAACAAAGGAATTGTGAGATCTACATGATTTAGCTAACCCCAAATCTACTCTAAAGCAGCAGCATTTCAAAATGAATTCCAGGAAATTCACAGATAGAGATGCAAGGCCACATTTTAACTCAAGTTCAACATCTGTATGTAAAATATCATTGTCACACAGGTTCAAGCCAGCATTCCAGATCATTACAACATATCACAAGTTCACAATAACTTCTCCAGCGAATCGAAACTTTTGTTTTTCACGTTTAAGAATGCTCCTATGTAAATGAAGACAGCACATCCTAATCTTCTTCCATCGGCCCGTCAGAGTTGCTGGAGCCAGGTTCCTCCATGCTGGTGTCCTTGCTGAGCGCATTTTTTAAATTTCTCTTTTCCTCGGCTGGAAGAGAACTGGTGGCCGGAGCTTCAAATGGCATCAAGCTAATAGCTATTGCCGCCTTCAGGTCGTCATCACTCTCCTCTTGCATCATAGTCATGCCCTTCTGTTGGTAAGGCTGCTGACGAGGTGCTTCCGTCTTGGTGCCTGGAACTTCAAGGCCCCTCAAGCCAGCGGCTACCCCCACTGTGAGATACCTCCTCGAGGCCATCACTATTGCAGTGTTGCTCCCTTGTTTCTGATGCGCCTCGAAGCGTGAATGCGTAATCATCCTGGCTTCCTCAGGACACAGCCACTGGCCAAAGTCATTGTAGTCAGTAGGGCAGTCCCTGGGGAAAGTGCCCCTTACTACATAGATGTTCGAGCCAGGCCCCCTCATGCTGTCAAGGTAAGCTGAGAGTAAAAACCGAGAGAAGTGCTCAGGGGCCGGATACAGACTATTGAAGTTGTACCATTCCCCATCCACATTCCTAATGCAGAACCAGTGATTTTGGAAGTGGCAGATGAAGGCAGTTTCCAGTTCAGGATTGGATTGGGCTCCCGCAGCAGCTTGGGAGTACATGGAGATAAATTGCAGGTCCCATACCTCTAGTGCCCTCTTCAAAACCTATCAATGAAAAGAAACATAGGTTCATGAATCATAAAATGATATGGAGTAGTAATTCCAGGAAATGAGCAGAGCTAGCAAACATCCGAACTTGCATAATTCTGCTAGTTTACATCCTACCACCAGAGTAAAGAATGGATGCAACATTGCATTTGATGGAAGACATCACAACTAATAAAGCTTATGAAAATGGGACACGCAAACCAGAAGGAAGAGAAGCAATAAACTTGGCAAATTTCGTTTAAAATAAAATGATAAAAAGTGCCATCAGCACTATGGCCCCGCAACCCATGAATTCATTAGTACATACATAAAAATTTGCTTACTGTTGAATTATCTATACTTCAATAACCATGTATTTTCTAAACTAAAATAGTCTATTTATTCATAGATTTATATGTGACTCCTCTTCATTATTGCATCTACATACTATGGCAGAGCTTTCTGGACATATTGGTTTTGCGCCAATTTAAATTTGAATGAAAGAAATAGTGCAACACTTCAAATTCCAAAGTTTTCTGGCCTGTATTGATGATGCAAATCCATCCAAAATTTCCAAAACGTCTCATAAAATCACAAAATTACGATGAAGTTCGATCATACCTATTGTTGTGAAGTTCCTATAGTAATAACTTCCACAATAGCACCAACAGGTTCTACGAAAAGTTCCAAAATTTACCCCTACCACCTTTTTTTTAACGAAACCGCCCATACCATCTTCAGCTTATAGTCCTCGGTGAATTGAACAAATTTGTAGTGTAAGTCCTTCCTAAGGTCAAAACTGAAAACTAAACCACGAAACAAATTTCAAATAACCAAAAGCTACCATAACATATATATCTAGATCCAAAGTAGTAACTTCTTTTGTGAACTTCGCTTCTATAAATAGAATATCACTTATCAATCATCATGTGTGTACCTGTGTGGTACGTGCATACTCGTAAACATCAATGATGAACTATTACGAACTTGCACCCACTGCTCCTCTCATAAATTCAGATGGGCGACAATACATAGAGAACTACTTCATATCATTTTGCATGCACCGGTTTAGTTAAACGTGCATCAGAAACCCTTTCGATGTTTTATAACTTCCATGCAGCAAAGCTGTGGGTATTATTTTAAGCTAATTATAAATGTGATGAACAGAGTGCCACTCCCAAAACAAGGATATACTGGTGGCTTTATCTCAACATATATTAATCATACAGTATACTAGTCTACTACCAAGCATCGCCGAAAATAAACACCGTATGAGTGCACCGTGCTTATTTTCGGCGATGCTTGGTAGTAGGCTAATAGCCATAAGTGTATCCAAATGTGTGGAAAGTGTTCCATAAGCTGTCTTGATCTATAGAATCCTTGGTTCCTGGTAATAGTTTTCTGATTAGATATAAGTGCATCCAAGATTATTGTTTGAGCCTCAAGATGGAAATACTATTGTTTTACTGTTTTTTCCTCGACACATACACGAGCTACACAATGTTATTTCACGGGGAAATTAGAAAAGCAATCTTGCACAATGGAGCTGTATACACAATGTGCCTGCACACTACAGGATGATAGAAATCTCTAATAAATTAACAAAAAAGATCATGGAGTACAAAACAGTAAGCGAGGCAAAGAGAGAGGACGAGGGGGGAGGGGATAATTTCACCTCAACGCTGAAGTCCCCTCTATTGGAGACGTTGTGGGATCCCTCGCCCTCGGCGAGGAAATCCCCCGCGCCCACGGCGCCGGCGGCGGCGCCGGACATGACCTCCCGCTCGCTAGCGTCGAGGTCCGCCGCGATCTGCAGGAGGTCCCCCTCGCTGAAGAACGGACCCTGCAACGCCGCGTTGAGGGCATGGAGCCCGCAGAGCTGCCGCGCCTGAAGCTCGTGATACAGCACACCCGAGTTCCCCGTCCCGGCGTCCATCCCCCCCGTCCTCCTTCAGAAGAACTCCGGCGGCTCCCTCCCCGATTCGACTGTGTGCGAAGAGCGCCCCGGCCATCGAGCTAATTTATATCCAGCGGCGTGGGAAGAACAGCGCTACAAGACGAATGGCGATTAATCGGCAGATTGCAAAAATGAATGAGCATAATTATTGCCGGAAGGAGGGAGGGAGGGTCACCTGGGCGGCACGGGGTTGTGGTCCTGGGGGAGGCGCGCGGAGGAGTCTGCGTGGCGAGCGCCCGCCGCGCCTTGTTCCGGGCGCGAGCACCCCTGCCTCCGAGTCGTCGGAGCCGCGGAGGCGCCATTGGAGCCGCTCGAAGGCCTGAAACGCGGTCTGCAGCTCGTCTCCGGGAAGAAGAAGACTGAACCGTTTTTTCTGGGCGTTCGTCTTCTCTTCTGCTTTCTAGCTGGCTTTTACCCCTAAAAAAAAACCAGGAAGGCCTTTTCTTTTTCAGCTATGATGATGAAGGTTACTAGGATTGAATCGTGCAATAAGATGTCCGATGATTGGCGTAATGACCCGATTAAAGATTGATGGTGTGCTGCATTATTCAAAGCATTTCATCTTGTAGACGTGAAGAAATATTTGCAAGTCAATAGAACAGGTCGAAATTTGAATGCAACTTCTAGGCCATGTATTTCATTTTGCTTATGAATTTGTTGACTTAATTTTTTTAACATGTTAGAGAACACTATTATCTGTGTCATGGCATACATATGATGAACCTAATTTAGGTTAGGATTCGAATTGGATAGAGCATCAAGTTCTAACGTGCATTCAATGTAGAAGCCCATGACGACCTTATAAGGAGAAGCGCGAACATTTTAGAGTTAGTAATTCAAAAATTGGGAAACCCAATCATCACTCTTCCCATGTCCAAAATTGCCAGCTAAGATCTAACAGTCCGGACGAGCAACGTTTTCTCCCTAGATGTGTGATACTTTGACTATACACTTGACAAGTCGTTGAGTCATGAGGAGAAGGTAGTGTGTCTAAAGTTGCACAAACGCGCTACATCGACTCTGCTTCTGCTACGAGTACGTCTCATGGTAATCTTGTGATATGTGACTACATCATTTCTTTGTTGGTAGTTTTTTACTTACGCTATTGTAACCTACCCTATATCCCAACATAATCTCCCTAACCCGCATTGAATATGCATCTTAATGTGAGAAACCACCACACATGCACCTCTGCGACATCGAGATCATCTTTATGTAACACCCCAAAAATTGGGTTATCGATT
>CBMN010758494.1:0-16968 GCA_000582825.1 Hordeum pubiflorum
GGGGGGGGGGGGGGGGGGTGGATGCGAGGTCTCTCCGCGAAGGTGAGGACGTATTCGAGGGTGCGGTCGTCGGATTTCCATGCCACTTGGCACGGGTGGATCGGCGCATGCAGCCGCCATGCATGGGTGCCGCTGGCGCTGGGGCCACTCAGCATGGAGGTGGGCCATGGCCGCGGGCTGCCGCTCAGTGCGATCCACCTGGCGTAGTTGGTGGAGCGGGACGGACGAGGCCATGGACATCTCACCGCCATGGGGGCCCCATCGAGCGCGAGGGATATATGGGGACGGGAGCGGATTCCCCACCTACCGCTCCCCATTCCAGCTCGGGGACTGGTGTCTCGCATCTTGCCTCCCTCTTTGGGCACTTCTGGGATAGATCTAGGGTTTCCTCTCCTGCTAATCTAGATTCGTTCCAGTGGTGGCCAGGAAAAGTTGGGGGCGACCTGAGATCATTCGCTCAGGTGGCCGGTGGTACTGCTGCTGCGATGGCGGATCGGGGAGGCGGTCGATTCGGGGGGCGACATGAAGGCCCGGGTCGTGGCATCTCCGGTGGACGGGGACAGGCGCAGATGAGCCATGGTCGTAACCTGGTCTGGCAGCGCTCAGATCCGCCTCCACCTCCTCCTAGCGGCGTCAGATCTGGCGCGGACCGGTGGGAGGCGGCAGCGAAAGGGCATGGCAGCGGATCGAGGGACCCCTGGCCAGATCCAGCCGCCAAGCCGGCGGTGAAGGGAGGGGCACCTCCTCCTGCTGCTCCTCCAGTTCCTGCACCGAAGGATTCGGGCAAACGCTATCACAACTGCAACTTGTCAGGTCACTTTGCTCCTCGTTGTCCTACCATTCGTTGTGAGAAGTGTGGCAAGTTAGGTCATATGGCTCAATTGTGCCAATCTCTGCGTCCGTGGGAGTGTGTCCCCCTGTTGTGTGGGTTTCAGTCTCCTGGGCAGGGCTTTTTCTTCATCCCTGATTGTGAGTATGGCAAGCAAGCTGCTGAAAAACCTAGTATTGTGGTGATTACTATCCTAGAGGGGTCGGCCTCGGTCAAAGAGATTGAAACTGAGTTTAATGGTTTCTTCTCTCAAAAACCCAAAAAGTGGCGTTGTACTACTCGTCAGATGAACCCAACTCAATTTGTGATGAGATTTCCTAATGCTCGCGAAGTTGAGAGAGCATGCTGCTATTGCAAGCGGTTACCTATCCTTGAGGGAACTGTGGTAGTTAATATCTCTACATGGTCATCATCTGTTGGAGCCAAGACAGATTTACAGAAAGCTTGGGTGCGTGTGCGCAATGTTTCCTTAGAAAAAAGATACCCTGGTTATATCTCATATGCTGGTGGCCTTGTGGGGGTGACACTGGAAGTTGATCCTGCTACCGTTCATAAACCTGAGTATGCTCGTATCCTGCTGGGATGTAGAGAGGTGGATAAAATTCCAACATCTGCAGAGGGAATGTTGGAAGGAAATTTTTATGATTTCTTTTATGAGGTTGAAAGAGTGGTGGTTGGAGCTCCTGATAAAACTAAATCCCAGGTTCCTGTGGACAGTAGTGCTTCTCCCTCTGTTAACAAGAAAGCCAAATTTGACTTTATATCTGAGGCGTCCACTGATCAGGTGGGGGGGGACTAGTGCTTCTGTTGCGAGGTATTCTGCCGCGGGTAGCCTTTCACAAAACTACAATACTAGTTCCAGGCTGTCCACTGTTTTTTAAAACGATGATGAAGAGGAAAGTGATGATGGGGATCATACAGAATTATTGATCCATACTATGGCAAGAGAATTTGCTTCCTTCGAGAATGGAAATCAGAATCCTATGGGGCTTGAGGGGAACTCAGATAAGTGCAGCCAGGGGCTGGAGGCTGCCTCGCCGTGTACTTCTACGACTGGGTTTGGAAAAGAAAACTCAGGTGCCTGGGCTGTTACTCCTATTCCTCCTTCACCAGCTTTCCTTTGTAACTTTGACAGTATGGGTGTGAGTCCATTCTCTCCTTTATCAGACTACAATGTGTGGCCAACCCTGCCCAGAGTTGTTGAACTTGAGGAGGGGTCTATGACTGTGGGTACGACTGATAGTAAGTATACTGTCGAGTCACCGTAGGGGTCTCCTATGCGTGAGGAAGTGTACACAAGACCAGCTGCGGCTACTACACGCAATCAGTATCAAAAACTAGCAAGGGTGGATGAGGTGGCTGCGGGGAGGATGAAGAAAAGCAACCTGGAAGGTACGGATGATTTAAATGCATGCAATAAATTTTCTGTTCTGTCCAATTCTGCTATTATGCTTCGTGCTTCCTTGATGGGGGTGGGTATCCCTGATGACAATTTCGCTACGATTAATGTGTTAAGAGAACTAGAAGAATCTAGGGAGATCCCGAGGGAGAAAAATGTTGAGCCTAGTGATCTTTCTATCAATGATTACCTAGGAAATAACACCCCTCTCTCCTTAACCTGGGGTGATCATGGGGATGTGGACGATGAATCTTTTTCCCCTATGCAATCTAAAGGGAAGAAAAAACAAAATGCTAGGAAAATTAATGTGGTCGTTTCACCGTCTGCTTGTTCTTCCAGGCCTTTAGCTAGGAAACAGATGAAAGATAAAGAAAATTGTGGTGAATCTGCCTTGAATCCTGGCAGATCAACCAGAGTGAGGGATAAACGTGCTCGTTATAAATGATTGGCCTATTTTGGAACTGTAGGGGGGTGGGGAAGAAGGGTTGGACTTCCGGCCTCACTGACATTATCAATATCAATAATGTGGATTTTGTGGGCCTTCAAGAGACCATGAAGGAGAAATTTAATCCTTCCTTCTTTAGAAAGATTGATCCCTTATCTCGTTTCCATTGGGAGTGGGTGCCCTCGGTGGGAAAATATGGTGGGATTTTGTGTGGTTTGAAGGTAGATAAATTTGATGTCATTGGTGCGGTTAGTGGTAAATATATCCTTCAAATTAACTTGTTTGGTAAGAACAAAAATTGCAATTGGGCTCTGCTTGTGGTCTATGGAGCAGCGCAAGATGATAGGAAGCCTGAGTTTTTGGCTGAATTGTCTTCTTTTTGCAATAACATTGATACTCCTTATTTAGTCGGGGGTGACTTTAATATCATGAGACGTAGTGGGGAGAAAAATAAACAGTCTGCTATGTCTCATTTTCCGGATGTCTTTAACTCCGTGATCCATTTGATGGGGTTGAGAGAGATTTTTATGTCTGGTGGGTGCTATACTTGGTCCAATAAGCAAGAACATCCCACCTTGGAAAAGCTGGACCGTGTATTGATGTCTCTGGACTGGGAGGACCTTTATCCTCTAGTCTCTGTCCGCAAGTTAGTCAAAGAATGGTTGGACCATAATCCTTTGCTGTTGGATGGTGGAGTAGCCCCATCAAGAACTAGTGGGAGTAGATGTTTTAGGTTTGATTTGGCCTGGCTGAATAAGCCTGAGTTTCTCCCATTGGTAGCTACTATTTGGGTGAAACCAACCTATACTGAAGATCCTATTGACACTCTCAACATTAAATTGAAGAGAGTCAAGAAATTTTTTAAGGGGTGGGGGTCCAATATTTTCGGTAATAACAAAATCAGGCGTAATATGCTCAGGCTGGAACTCCAGGAACTGGAGTCTCTTGAAGAGAGAGATGATCTTTGTGGTGCAGCTCATACTAGGAAACTTGATATACTGGTAGAACTAAATAACATGTATGAGGAGGAAGAGCTTTATTGGCATCAAAAATCTCATAAGAGGTGGCTGTTGAAAGGAGATAATAATACTAATTTTTTTCATAAGGTTGCAAACGGGAGGCGCAGGAAAAATACTATACATTCTCTCGAATGTGGAGGGGTGATCATTGAAGGGACCAAGAATCTCTTGTCCCATGCCATCGCTTTTTATAAAGAACTCTTTTGCCCTGCTCCTGGTAATGTGTGTAAGATTGATGCTTCCTTATGGTCTGAATCAGAAACATTAAATGATGAGGACAACGAGAACCTAATTAGACCCTTTTCTTTGGAGGAAATCAAAGAGGCGTTGTTTGCCATGGATACTAATCGTGCCCCTGGCCCAAATAATATACCGGCTGAGTTTTACCAGCATTGTTGGGAGGTGGTTAGTGCGGACCTATTCAAACTGTTTGAATGGTTTCATGAGGGGAGACTTGATGTCCAGAGGCTTAACTATGGGATAATTACCCTTCTCCCCAAGATCTCTGAGGCCAATAGAATTCAACAATATAGACCTATCTGTTTATTGCGTTGTCCATATAAGTTGATTACTAAGGTAATGGACAGGAGAGTTAGTATCTACGCTCCTAAACTGTTCAGTAAATAGCAAAATGCCTTTATTAGAGGTAGAAATATCATGGATGGTATTCTATCCCTGCATGAGATCATGCATTACTCCCATGTTAATAAGCAGGTTGGAGTAGTGCTTAAGCTGGACTTTGAAAAAGCTTATGACAAGGTGAACTGGGATTTCCTTCTTGACTGTCATGCCAAGAGAGGATTTAGTGAAAAATGGTGTAGTTGGGTCTCCCAGATTCTTCGCAATGGTACTATTAGTGTCAAGATTAACGATGAACTTGGGTCATATGTTCAAAGTGCTAAAGGGGTTCGTCAAGGAGATGGTGTTAGCTGCCCAACGCAACAGTTTGTTTCAAGGGCTGGCTCCATACCTCATTGATGGGTGTGTGGGGATTCTTCAATATGCGGATGATACTATTCTTTGCTTTTCCCATGATAGAGAAAAAGCTTTAAATGTCAAACTCCTCCTTTATTTGTTTGAATTGATGTCAGGTTTAAAACTAAAGTTCGACAAGAGTGAAGTTCTCACTATTGGAGATGATAATAGCATTGATCAAATGTATGCTGACATGTTTTGCTGCCAAGTAGGCAAGCTCCCTATGAAATACATGGGAGTTCCAGTGACATATGCTAACCTCAAAACTGTTGATTGGGATTTCCTTGATGAGAAACTGCTTAGGCGATTAGCGGCCTGGATAGGTTACTCAGCCTCCTCTGGTGCTAGAGCTACCCTCCTAGACTCTAGTTTGGATGGTATTCCATCATTTTTCATGTCCATGTTCCTTCTGAATAAAACTTTTGATGAGAAGATGAACACACATCGTAGACGTTTCTTCTGGAGGAAGGGCAAGAAAAAACGTGCGTACCATATGGTTAAATGGGCCAGGGTGTGTCGATCGAAAAAGATTGGGGGGCTGGGTATCAAAGATTTGCATAAACAAAATATTAGCTTATTGGTTAAGTGGTGGTGGAAACTGGAAACTGGTGAGGGTCTATGGCAACAAATAGTTCGAGCTAGATATTTAAATAGGAAAACGGTTGCGAATGTTTGACCACAGTTTAACGATTCTCCTTGCTGGAAAGCTATCATGAAAGTTAAAGATGTATATATGGCTGGCAGGGAGATTGTTACTAATGATGGGAGCCTCACGAGGTTGTGGCATGAGCCCTGGTTTGGTAATAAACCTCTGAAAGATAGTTGTTCTATGCTTTTTGATATCTGTGACAATCAAGATTGTAGTCTTGCAACCTTTGCTGGTAACAATTATGTTGTCAGTTTTAGGCGGACTCTATTTGGGGAGATGGCATGTCAATGGGGAGAGATTGTTGACAGGGCTCGGGGATTGGTGTTATATGATCTTCCTGATAAAGTGGTTTGGAAATTTACCCCTAATAAGTTGTTCTCCGTTAAATCGGTGTACAGCTGGCTAGAAAGAGATCTTGCAGGTCCTGATTATAAATGGGTTTGGAAAGCCAAGATCCCTTTAAAGATTAAAATCTTCATGTGGCAACTCTTTCAAAACGTTGTTCTTACTAGAGATAATATGAGGAAGAGAAACTGGCCTGGAAACCCCTTATGTTCTTTTTGTCGAGATGTTGAAACTGCAGAGCACCTGTTCTTTTGCTGCACTTTTGCTCGTTCTGTTTGGGGGGCTTTTGGGCTGGTTGTAGGTGCGACATGTTGCCCCAGATCTTTGTGGCAATCCTGGGCTTGGTTATATAGATTCCTTCCTGGGGGTAGGAAGTTCTATATGATGATAATGGCTGCTCTATGCTGGAGTATATGGTGTACTCGAAATAAAGTTACGTTTGAGAAGCATGTTGTTAGAAGTCCGTTAGAAGCTGTTTTCACTGCTTGTTCTTTCTTGATGTACTGGTCAGGGCTGCTGAAGGAAAGTGACAAGGCTAAGCTTTAGACGGGAGTGCAGATGATGGCTCGGGTTGCGGCGTCTCTGGCCGATCGCTCACGAGGCAGAATTACGCCCGGACCGGAGGCGGACCGACGTTCTTTGTAATCAGCTCTGCCTCCGGTCCGGGCGTTTTCAGAATAGACAGTTCGACATGCATATGCAATGTGCGTGAAAGGAGGACCGGGATGAATGAGTGGGCACATACGGCAAGTATGAACGAAGAACGCATCGCACGCGGTCAATGCGGAGAATGTTGTGTCAGTCGCATCGGCCCTCGTACTTGCTACCAGACAACGGAGCCGTCGAGGATGTGTGTGTCCGCCCACCAGGAGCAAGAAAAAGGAAAAGGAAAGCAACAACGGTTTGGATTTAGAAAGACATTCATTATCTGAAGCAAAAAATAAAAATCAACACTTCAAAATGCTTTTGAAAATAACTTTTTTTAAGCATTGATTTTTTTCCCGTCACGTCTTCCATGAATGCCATTCCATGACGAAACTTCGCAATCAATCAAAACATATGTCAATGTTTGCTAGAAAAAATCAGATTTTTTTTCATGTTTGTTGGATCTTACCGTGTACTCAGGTCAAATTAACTTGAGCTATGATAATTGGGCACCACTAGCAATCAGACTATTGATATTTTGTTCCCTATCAGACTAGTCCTAAGCCGTTGGATTGGAAGCGTGATGGTCGTCCGATTTGTGGTATGGATCAGCATGAGTTTTCCTGATTTGCTTCCTTTATTTATTGTGTGGTTCCCGTGGGACCTGTATACCCTTAAATTCCGGCCCACTTCCTTGTATACAAACAAATTAACTACCTCTTAATCACCATCCAAACATGCTTCTGATTTTCACGCCAGATCCAAATCAGATCCCTATAATCACGCTTGCTTCCATATAGCAGGCGATAGGACACTAGTTTCCATACCAGGATTATTGCTTCCTTTCAATTACGTATTTGCTTCCATCATAAGAAAGTTGTGCTTCCAAACATATGAATTGTGCTTTCGAATTCTGTGCTTGTATCCATTATATAAAAGTCATGCTTCCAAGACTAAAAGCCATGCTTCCCTATATAATTCATTCATATATGAGTCCATGTGACACGCTGCTGTTTTTTGGTGCACCGTTTAACCATGATGCAAACTTTGCTTCCACCAACATTTAGATTTATTTCTTTCTAACCAAAATGGCATCCAGTGTAAGGCTACATTCTCTTTACAATGTTGCACAAATTTTGTTCACATCCACTGGAATACAACATAACATATATTTGTTTCCAGCCAACATTCAATGCTAGTTTTCGATTTGATTACACATGTTTCCAAAAAATAGAAACTACAATCTATAGTGTGCCTAAACATGTTCTAGCAACAACATCTACTTCACTTTGGTTGGCGCCGCCCTCTTCCCCATTGTAGGCTCCGATGATGTCCGGAAGGTGCATCCGTCACCTCCGCCTTAGTTGTTGCATACGCCAAAAATAGCCTCCAGTAGGAATAGAACGAGCAATCCATTATCTACACCAGCAAAAAAACAAGTTGCATACATAAGCTCACCAGAATAGTAACCAAATCACCTTAATAGGGCTTGAAGCAAAACACAATTTCATTTGAAACAATAACATGTTTGGCTGGAACTTGGAAGCATAGATGGTGAATTCCTATGGAAAAGATGTGTATGGCTAAAACATAAAAGCTGACATTTAGAAGCGATGATAAAGTAGTATGGAAGGTATATGAACTAAACCCATTGTAGTCCTTAATTATGAGATGAAGTCACAGAAGCATTTTTCTACAGAACCGTAGCAAAATGAGTACAGTGTAGAAGCACAAAGGTTTGAAGCTGGAAATGAATGCAAATGGTGCATTATTAGTGTTGGTCAGAAGCATGTAATTCTCGGAAATGAAACGGAAAAAAATTGCACCAATTGTGGATGCATTTATTTGGAAGCAGTAAGTGGCTGGAATATTTGCACGGAAAGCATACTAACAAACAAGGCTTTTAACACTAATTCTAACAAACAACCCTCGAAGCATATATTTGCTATAGTCATGCTTCCATTTTTCTAGATGTATGAAGCTGGAAAATAATGCAAATGGTGCATTATTGGCGTTGGATGGAAGCATGAAATTTTGAAAAATGAAACCAAAGAATTGCAAACAACTACGAATGCATATATTTGGAAGCTCTTTATGCATGAAGCAATGACACAATGTTTTCTCAGAATTTTTCAGCATCATTCGAAGCACTGAATATTGAAACTACGGATTGCCATGATTGCTTGCCTACAAAGATGTGTTCATCAAACTATCTACAAAGCTCGACCTACAAAAAGTTTGATGATATATCCTAAAAAAAAAAAAAAAAAAAGTTTGATGATAAACCAGAACAATATTGTCAGCCAATGAACAAACAACCAAAGGACTACTCGGCTATTGGATGAAATCTCCGTAGAAAATTACAATGCAGGATTACACTGCACAAGCTTACCTCTTGTATTCCTGTATGTACGTACCTAACAACAAGGCTGGCTGGCTAGCTGACATGAGAGTATGCCTGTACCTGCTCCTCTGCAGTTTCTCCAGCCGGCTGGGGCTACTCTGGTAGCCGATTCAGCCGATGGTACACCTGATTTGATCTGGCGAAGAACAAAACGCAGATGAGATGACGCGCCAGCGTTGTCGCCCGGGGGTCACATCGGTGGAATACCCGATGTGCTTTGGAGAAGCAGGGGCGGAGCTGGCTGGTGGGGTGGCCGTGCTGCTTGATGGAGAGGGGAGAAGGAGGCAGCTGCAAGGGAGGCGGGGATCTGGGCGAGGGTGGCTCCGGGCGATGCGGGCGAGGTAGAGAAGCTCGGGCCGGTGCGGCTGCAATTGGAAACGAGAGAATTAGGCGGCTGTGATTGGAAACGAGAGAAATCAGGGAGAGGTTGCGACACAATTTGTGAGGCGTTAGATTTTAGTAGAATCGACGGCGTTCGACTGGTCTGGCGTTGGACTTGTTTCAGACTACAGATAAGAAGGTTTTCCCATGATAATTTGCGGCTCGTTGTCGTCCTGTTGTTGTGTTAGTCTTCATTGATTGGTCTCCAGAATCAGGATGGAAATCTTTATCTAGACCATTTTGACCGGGTGCGGGGGCCATGAAGGGAGAACATTTATTCTTTCTTCAAGGTGTTGTGGCAGAAGAAGTTTACTTAGTCGTTAATGATTCGACCATGGTTGCATATGTTCTATACTCTGCTTGTTGATGATTCTGACTATGTTGCCTTGCGTCAACTATAGTAAAAAATGGCGTGTGCATCATAATGATAAATGGGTGGTTTCAACCTCCTTTTAGAGAGAAAAAAACCAAATAAGTATGTTTTTGGTCCCTCAAGTTCCCTAGAAGTATAGCCTTGGTCCCTCAAGATTTTATGTATATATTTGGTTCTTCAAGTCTCAAAACCGGATAAGTTTGGTTCAAAACCAGATTTTGAACATGTTGACCTGGGTTTGACCACATTGACCAAGTTTGACCGATGAACAATAAATTCGAAAAAAATAGCAAACAAATTCGAAAAAATCTGAAATTTTGTGACAACCAACATGCTTGGGTGCGCTAGGTGCTCGTAAATTTTTATGGTGAAATAACATCCGAGGAGCTCTAGCAAAAAAACAATTTTTGACTCTTTTTTGTGAGCCAAAATTTGATATTTTTTTTGCCACGAGCTCCTCAAATGTCGAATCACCACACAATTTTTCAAGCACCTAGTGCACCCAAGCATCTTGGTTGCCACAAAATTTCAGATTTTTCTAAATTTATTTGCTATTTTTTAATTTATTGTTTATCGGTTAAACCTGGTCAACGTGGTCAAACCCGGTCAACGTGCTTAAAATTTGGTTTTGAACCAAACTTATCCGGTTTTGAGACTTGAAAGAACCAAATGTATACCAAAAAATCTTAAGGGATCAAGTCTATACTTTTGGGAAAATTGAGGGACCAAAAAAAATACTTTTCTCTTTTTAATTAATCAGAAGCACCTGACGCCAGATGTTGCCGTCGCGCACACATGATGAGAAAACCTAGCCTCGCCGTCAGAAGGAGACAATAGGAACCTATGTTGGAGCTCCGTCGGATTCCACCCTAACAAACAAAATCAAGGAGGATTGGAACTCGAAAGATCGGCTCGATGAAGCGCGATCATCCGCCCAAGCCCCGGCACTTCGAGGACTTAGAGAAAAGAACTAACCTAAACTACTAGTCAAAGCCGAGGCGCCATGATTCTCCTCCTTGCCATCGGTCACAAGACGAATCCATGAGCTCGGCGATGGAGCTTAAAGAGGATGAGTTTTTCGCCTAGCCGCCACTTTACCAAGAGAGGAAGGGATATGTCCTTCCTTTGATTTTGTTCATCTGTTTCCCTATAATAATCAATAGTTAGGCACAGCAACCACATGCATGGAAGAACTTTCAGGGTATTTCTTTAGATGAACTTTTAGGGTTAGAGCAACTCTAGCAGATCCGGCCAAAACGCATTCCGCAAAAACAATATACGGTTTCCCCCTAAAACGGATTTACGGTACCACGCGATATCGAACAGATCACACTCCGTAAACTCGTACCACAATCTTTTCCTCCTTTTTCTCCCCACGCTTCTTCCCCGGTCAGTTAGCAGGCATGGACAAACTCGAACTCCGGTCGGCCATAATGCTAACGGACGCATGGACGGCCAAACGCATGCATACACGGCTAGAACGCACAGCCGGCCTTCTCCAGCGATGCTTCGGCCGGCCGTTGCTGAGCTCCTTCGCTTGTTCGCTGCTCATGTATGGCGCCGCCAGGCCGCCTACTCCTGCGTGACCAGTTTACGGGATCCCTCAAAAACTACTCGAATTCTGTCGGGGATAGCATACGGGAACTTGTATTTTTTATGGGATCTGCTATTTTACAAGATTTTTTTCAATCTATACTGCGAATTTAAAGGACATTTAAATGACCACTTTTATGAGATCCGTTAGAGATAGCAGGCATAAGCAATGTGCATGAACGGAGGGTGTGAGTGGATGAGCGAGACCGCGAGAGCATCGCAAGTATGAAGCAGACACGCAGAGAACATTCGGTTTCATCGGTTTCATCGACCCGGGAGCAGGTAGACAGGGAGCGATCGTATACTGAGAGTTACTACCTGCCGTGACGTGAATAACTTGCGATTTGCAGGTAAGCACAGTCACGTTCACGTCAATATGAACACAATTGTATGTGTGTTGGATTTCCCCAGTAACCCGCACGCATGCAAATAACTCGCACGCAAACCATGTATGAATCTGAACACTGTTTGTTGGTGGTCGTCGATTATTTTAATTTTTTTTTAATTTAAGGTGGTCGTCAATTATGGAAGTCACTGGCATGTCGAGGAGTGACGACGATGACACCGACTGGATGCTAACCTCGGCGGCGCTGTTCTCCTCGACGACATACGTGTTTATAGCCAGGTCGTTCGGGAGCATTGTCGTTGTGGACGTGTTGTGATGGATTTCGTCCTGTTTTCGGCAAATGGACCGAGCAAATTTCTTCTTCTTTTCTAATGACTAATGAGTTGAGATCCTCGTGGGCCAACTCAAACGAAAAGGACGCAAACATGTAGTACGTTCGATTCTGAAAAAACTGTACCAGTGCGTTCCTCTGCAAACTTGGACGGGACCGATCGATCGAGCACATCATGCACAGAAGAACAGCTAGCGGATTAACAAAATACAGGTTTTTAATGATCTCAATCAGATACAATGGCAAAACCCAACTAATTAAGTACCATTGCAACCCCCAAGCAGCTCGCTAATAAGATGCTAAGCTACAGACTCACTCGACCTTACATACTATACTAAGTCTCAGTCGACTCTCCCAGAGAGAAAAGACGTAGTACGTGGCTCTCCTTAATCCTTATTGCTGATGGGTGGTGTCGGTGGTGGGAGTGGGAGTGGGATCGACGATGGCGGCGAACTTTGGCACTGGCACTGGGAAGCGGTGGATCTCGTCGGCCCAGGGGTTGCCGGCGACGTCCTTGGGGTTGGCCGGGTTGACGGAGCGGAGCGCCCTCCACACGGCGCTGTTGCACTTGAAGCCGGAGCCGAAGGCGATCTGCCAGGTGCGGTCGCCCTTCCTGATCCGGCCCTTGGCCTCGGCGTAGGCGAGCTCGTACCAGAGCGAGCTGCTGGAGGTGTTGCCGAACCGGTGCAGCGTCATCCGCGACGGCTCCATGTGCCACTCCGACAGCTGCAGGTTCTTCTCCAGCTCGTCCAGCACCGCCCGCCCGCCGGCGTGGATGCAGAAGTGCTCGAACGCCAGCTTGAAGTTCGGGATGTAGGGCTTCACCTTGGCGTTGAGCAGCTTCTTGGCGGCGAGCGTCGCGAAGAAGAGCAGCTGCTCGCTGAGGGGGAGGACGAGGGGGCCCAGCGTGGTGATGTTGGTCTTGAGCGCGCCGCCGGCGATGGCCATAAGGTCCTTGGACAGCGACACGCCCCGCTTGCCCTCGGAGTCCTCCTGCTGGTACACGCACCCGAACGCCTTGTCGTCCGCGCCCTTGTGCGTGCGCACAGTGTGCACCAGCTGGTACTTGGAGCGGCGGCGCGCGGAGCGGCGGTTCGAGAGCAGGATGGCGGCGCCGCCCATGCGGAACAGGCAGTTGGAGACCAGCATGGAGCGGTCGTTGCCGAAGTACCAGTTGAGGGTGATGTTCTCCATGCTGATCACCACGGCGTAGGTGCCGGGGTGCGCCTGGAGCAGGTCCTTGGCGAGGTCGACGGCGATGAGCCCCGCGCTGCAGCCCATGCCGCCCAGGTTGTAGCTGACGATGTTGCCCCGGAGCTTGTAGTGGTTGACGACCATGGCGGAGAGCGAGGGCGTGGGGTTGAAGAGGCTGCAGTTGACGACGAGCACGCCGATGTCCTTGGGCCGCACGCCCGTCTTGGCGAACAGCTGGTCCAGCGCGCCGAACATGACCATCTCGGCCTCGGCGCGCGCGTTGGCCATGCAGGGGTTGGGCGGGAGGTTGAGCACGGCCTCGGGGAGGTACGTGTCCTCGCCCAGCCCGGAGCGCTCCACGATCCGGCGCTGGAACTCGACGTTGTCGTCCGTGAAGGTGCCGAGCTTCTCGGTGCAGTCCATGAAGCGGGCGCGGCTGCACTTGCGCGCGTCGTCGGGCTTGTAGCAGGCGAAGTCGACGAGGTAGACGGGGCGCGGCCGGGTGACGGCGTAGGCGGTGCAGGCCGCCACCAGGAAGGCGAAGCAGGCGAGCAGGGAGACGAGGTTGTGGTGCAGGACGCCGGCCCAGAGGTCCGCCAGGTCGCGCGGCGTGAACGTGGAGAGGTGCGCCGCCACGAGCCCCGGCAGCGGCGCCACCGCCAGGTACGCGCCGTGCGTGATCACGTAGTGGTACCCCAGCTTCACGTACTTGAGCTTGACCGACCGCGTGAAGTCGCCGCGCGCCGGCGCGTGCGCTGGGTCGGCCATCGCGGCCCTCCGGCCGGAGGAGGACCAAAGGTTGCCTATGGTGGGCACGCAAAGATGGTCTGGCGAGGAGAGGCCGCCGGAACCGGAGGCTGTCCCGACGGATCGCAGGGCTCGGCGGGTTTCGCTCTGGGGCTGGGGCTGGGGTTTGGAGTGTGTTGGCCTGGCCACGCAGACGCGGGCTTATATAGATGGCCCGTCGACCGGCCGGTCGTTGTGCCAATCCAGTCCGGAGTCGGAGCTGGAGTCCCAGAGACCTGCAGAGACACGACACGAACGAGTTTGAGTTGATTGATTTGGCCACCAACCTACTAATAAACCTGAACTTCTGAAGTAGTAGTAGTAGTAGGTTTCGGAGATGAGCGGATCACCGGTAAAGTTACGTACGTGACCGCGACGGACACGAGGAATCGCAGCGTACTTACGTACCTGGGTCGGGTCACGCACGAAACGGAGGCCAGGCCCGGCTCGGCAGGGCGCGTACGTACGTGGCGGTCAGAAGCAACCGCGGGCCGGGGGGCGCTGGGTCACGCTCCCGGCGTGACCGGCCGGCATGGTGACCACGTACGGCCAGCGGCCTGCCGCGGGGCGAGAACGAGAAACTACCTAGCTAGCTAGGGAGGCGACGCGAGAGAGTCGTCGACCGCGGACGGACGAACGAACCCCAACGCGATGCGCCGCGCCGCTGGTCGCGCGTCGGGGCGCGAGGGGGCCGGGGAGCGGCACGAAGGCGCGCGTCCCGCCGCCACTCTCGGGCCCCCTGGTTTCCTCCCGCCTTCGGCGAAGTTTTTCCACGCGACGGCTGGTGGGCTGTCCGCTGGTCCGTGGCCCGGATTTTCCATCCCTTGGGCTGACCGAACCTGGATGGAGGGACGGACGGATGACCGGCGCCGGTCAGCCGTCAGCGGCTCGTGTGAAAAACCTGGATGGTTTTGGACGATATAATAAAGCGATATTTGACACCGTTGGATCACAGGTTGCTTTCCTCGCGCGGGCAAGTTACAGTTACTGATCGTCGCCGTCGATCGCGCCGGAACCGTCCCGGCAAGCTTCCTGCCTGCCTGCCTGCCCTCTCTGCTTTCAGGTGAGTGTGAGATGTCAGAGCTGCCTTGCATGTGTCTCTTGGTGTGTTTTTTTAGTAGCAGCAGGTCTCGCCGCAATGCACGCTGACGGCTGACCTGACCCGTCAACGGACGGACTGCCTCGATCTATCTATCCAAGAAGTGAGCTGACCATCCAGTGACCAACAAGGAAAGAGGAAGCCAGATCAGATAGCAATGCCATAGCACCCCGCTTGGTCAATGCAGACTTGATTACACCACCCGTTCCTGAATATAAGTCTTTTTAGAGATTCCAGACTACATACGGAACAAGATGAGTGAATCTACGCTTTAAAGTATGTCTGTATACATCCGCATGTGGTCCGTAGTAAAATCTTTAAAAAGACTTATATTTAGGATCGGAGGGAGTAGATAATAAGAGTAGAAAAAAGGGATCGAAAGCAAAGTTGCTGGCGTCTGGTGAGGTTTGGTGATTACCCATGGCTTCTTCTGACAGAGATAGCGCCGTGTGTTCGGCTCAGCAACCAGGACCAAGGTGAGATGCTATGTCCAACACGTGAACTGACCACGGAGCCAAGGAGGAAGAAGCATCCAAGATGAGCATTCTGATTGGCCAATGCTGAATGATCAGAGTAGAAAAAAAAGGGGGAAGCAAGTCCAGGTAGGTGGTTTTTGGCACAACAGACATTCAACCTCAATATCAAGAATCCGAGTGTTTAATCCACTGAATCACGCAAGTGCATCATATACAACACAAAATTAGTTAATCCACTGAATCACGCAAGTGCATCATATACACCACAAAATTAGTAGTACCGGAGTGCTTTACAAGCTTAACCTTAACACTTATTTTCCACACTTCTTTTGTCTTGATGATAACGACTCTTTTCTATACATTTGACGGTATGGTTGACTCGATCACGCAAGTATACGTTACAAAATTGATTGACAATGCAGAACCTTCTCTTTCTTTTAGATGAACACCCGGAGAACTTTCTACAAGCTTTTATTTTTAGGGGTGAACTTTTTGCAAGGGTATTACAGTCGTAACTCTTCTCTTGTATACACTTGTTTGTCTTGATAACGACTGTTTTCTATGCATTTGACGGCACACGGCAGGGTTGGCACGACGAAATGCTTTGCAGAACAGGGGCACGCCATCCAAACCTACCGCAGATTCGTTTCATTCATTCATGTGCTACTCCATATGTGGCATCAGCATCAACGGCGACGGCTCCTACTAGCTGCACCATCCGCAAGCTTCGTCCTTCTGCCCTCTCCGCGTTGAGGCGAGTAGCATGCCAGACTGGTAGCCATGCGGTCAGTGTCTTCCTTGGTGTTCTTTAGTCTCAGTAGGTCTCGCCGCGACACACGCTGACCGGAAAGGAACCCGTCAACGGACAACCTCGACCGGTGCAGGCGAACTGCCCAGTCACCAAGAGCGAAGGAATCGAAGACAAACTCGCAAGTCAGGCGCTCGCGCAGATCGGCGATGAGACGTGCTCCTGATTGGTCAAACTTAGAATGATATAAGAGTGGAAAAGGCTGAGGCAAGTTGCTGGTGTCTGGTGAGGTTTGGTGATAAACCTTGGTTCCTTCAGAACAGCGCCGTGTGTTCGGCTCAGCAACCTTTCCAAGATATTCAGAATCCGGGTGTTTTGTCCCCCTACGCAACCAAACATACATAATACTCTACAAGTATGACTCTTTTTTATCTTGAAAGCTATTGTCTTGTTGTATATATATATAGCTTAGATCTGGTGGTGTATGGTTGACATGATGAGATGCTTTACAGAATGGGAAGCACACCAGCCAATTCCACCACGAGTTCCTTTCTTCCGCTAGTGCGACGTCCACATGGACAGTCGTCGCAACAACACCTATGTTTGGACCATCAGCTCACACTTACATTTGCTAGTTTGCTGGTATTCGTATATTCATCGATCAATATGCTGAAAGTTGAGTGTATATGACATGCCTGTCAATAAGCAACCCCGCCTGAGAATGCGTCCCCGTCGTCGTTGGTCAAGCTGTCGGTTAACCAGTAGCCATCCCACGAGCCGCCAACTCTCTACAGCAGAAATCCGTTCAAAATAGGCCGGTAGCTGGAATGTACTCCCTCCGTTCCTAAATATTTGTCTTTTTAAAGATTTCACTATGGACTACATACGGATGTATATAGACATAAGTTAGAGTGTAGATTCATTCATTTTG
>CBMN010758507.1:0-12355 GCA_000582825.1 Hordeum pubiflorum
GGACCGATGCCCCATTGGTCCCGGCTCGTGAGTGAACCGGGACGAATGGATTTTCGGGGCTGTGACCAAAGCCCTGTTTTCTACTAGTGATGTTAGTTCATTAAGAGCGCAAAATTGCGAAGTGTATTTCTGTCATACTTGGAATGAATTTGATACTTATGCCAATCGGGAAAGATTTGAAGGAAGCATTTAATTATTTTAATTCGAACAGACTGTACGCAACAGCTGTGCAAATGCAGAGGAGATTGCTAAAACTTATAGTAACAATTAAACAGTGAACTGGTTCCTGGATCAACATCTGGTGTTGATCATTATCACTACGAGTCTGCAGATTGCCAATTTGATTGACGGGTTGATATATAGTGGCAGCAGTTTTAAGTTAGCCATGAACCAGCTTTTTACCCAAAAAGAACCTCGGTACTCTATATCTATAGCCAATAAGTTCGTTACAATATGAGTGAAACAGATTACCAACTACGTTAACTTTGGGACTGAAGGGGTCAGTTGAGGTCTCCTCCCTGTAGCTTTTAAACCCTTGGATTACCACCTGCGTAGACAGCCATTGATTACGTACGTCAAGATGAAGCCGCGATCCCATATGAATATGACCGAAATCACGTACGGTACAGTCGTTCCGATGCTAGCACCGTTACCTTCTTGATATACATGGTTCAGACTGCGCGTGAGAGGAAGGACGGGAAACTGCGCGTGATCCTGGTGACGGCCTGACGCGCGTGAGAGGTGGAGGTGGAGGTGTTGATGGAGGGGGTGGGAGCGCGGAGCGGGATGCAGGCGTCGGCGATGACGCTTACGGGGTGCGGCACGGTTGCGGCAGAGCTCTAGGGCATCCGGCCGGTGGTGGACTAGAGGAGGGGTTGAGAGCCACAATGGTAGTAGACTCGCGTGGAAGGAGGAAGGAAACGTACGGGAAATCAGGACGGGGGAGAAAGGAAGTTATGGTAATAGAGGGAGAGTTGATTTGGCTCTAGAGAGCGGATAATTTCCATTTTTTGTATATTTGTTTCTCCAAATTGATACGAGTACTTTTTTTAAAAACACAGTACAGAAGCAAGCACTCATAAACATGCGCATCCACTCACCCCGTAAACGCACACACGCACACTCTATCCCTATGAGCACCTTTGAAAGACTGAACCGGCATATCATCTTTAAATTTACGAAGTCACCATAGGCACCTCGTCGTCGACGGAAACGTCTTCCCCCACCGAATGCGCATCGTCGGAAATCCTGAAATAAATCCAAAAATAAATGCGAGCGCCAGGACTTGAACACTGGTGGGCTGGGGATATCACAGTTCCTCTAACCATCCAACCACATGTTGGTTCACGATACGAGTATTTCTGAAATGCATATACTGGAAAACTAAGGCTCAGATGGTGTGTGTTTTTGTTTGATGAAACCCGTCCATTAGTTTTTTTTTTTGGCTTCACCAATCTTAAAATGTGGTGCTGACTTAATATCCCATAGGTGTTCCTAAGCTTAGGGTGTGCGTACATTCGTATAGGTGAGTGTATGCGACTATGTGTGTGTGTGTGAACATATGCGTTTGTACATGGATATGGGCATGAGCTGTTTCTATTGGTCATGTGTGGGCATCGATGGTTTTTCTGGAAGGTTTCAATTTTTTCTTGTGGAATTGGGCGTGAACTTTCTTTTTGAAGTGTACGAATATGGTGTGCTGCATGAGTGTCGAACCCTTGTCGACTCAAAAGAATTTTTGACCCACTAACCATCTCACTTGGTATCGGTTGTTTTTCAGATTGTAAACAATACCTTTTAATTCTTTCATCTCTATTATAAGGACATATTTTTTTCTTATCAAACTGGGAAGCAACCCGGCCGGATAACTCAACGATCTGTTGACCCAACAAACAACAAAGTCCAACAAGGTTCTGAGGTGCAGGGACGATGAGCTTGACGAGGATTTGTGATGCTATCAGGAAGCCGATGGGAGGAGTCTGATCGTCTTCATCGAAGCTTTTGTCGGGTCTTTTGACTATTTATGTGCTGGTAGTCTTATTTTGCTACCTGTGTGATTTCCGTATTGCTATATCCTCCTGATGTGTGTAACAGGGCTAGTTTTTTTTTTGTCTAGGTTTTCGCCCAATAGTCATGATGTGTGTAACAGGGCTAGTTTTTTTTTGTCTAGGTTTTCGCCCAATAGTCCTGATGTGTGTAACAGGGCTAGTTTTTTTTTTTGTCTAGGTTTTCGCCCAACAGTGATTGTTTCCATGGCGAGCAATTACAATAGGTTTACTGGCAGTGCTTTGAACTTGCTTTTCCTTTCTCTCCCGTTTCCTATAAGACTTCTGAGACTGTGTTTTTGCTCTAAGAATGGAAAAGGGGTTAGCTCGGTTTAAAAACAAACAAATGTTAACTTTCTCATCCTTTTTTTAACTACTACATTTTAACATATAAAAAACCAACGGTGGTAATGTTGACCCATGATTTTTTTATTTGAAATAGATCTCAGTAACTTCTGCGTGAATGGCATGCATGGTAATTAACACATCTCACACCTTATGACTTACATATAAATACCATGTTAACTTTGACCTCGATAAAAGATGTTATTGAAACATGCCTGGGTAACCTATGTGTGAATAACACGGTATTTTACGCACTGTAGACCTGATAAGTTACTCACAACATCATGATTACTTTGACTCGGAGAGGAAAAAATTGTTAAACAAAGCCCGGCAACTTCTACGTGAATAACATAGTAATTTATACCTAATAAGTTACATACAACACAATGATAACTTTGACCTAGCGAAAAGTTGTTTGAAAAATTCATCGGTAACTTCTGTGTAAAAAGTGTAATGACTTACATACTGTGGGGCTGATAATTTACGTACTGTGAACCTGATAACTTACTTATAAACATCATGATAACTATTGACCTCGAAAAAAATCGCCGGAACATACCAACATGAGATCTAGTTTCCAAGTTCTAGTTTGCGACAGATTGTTAAGGATGAAAACCATTTTGAAGGGCTGGTAATTTACGTACCACACTGTGGTAACTTTTGATCCAGGGGAAAAGGTTGTTGAAACATATCCCCGACAACTTTTGTGTCAAATATATGATAATTTACACATCGCAAATCTGATAATTTACGTACAACACCATGATAACTTTGGCTTGAAGGGAAAAAAATGTTGTTGAAACGTACCCCCCGATAACTTCTGCGTGAATAGCATGATAAATTTTATGCATCGCAGACATGATAACTTCCTACCATACTAAAGTTGTCAGGCCGCTCATGCTAAAGTTACCAGACCTCTCATGCTAAGGTTATCATCCTACTCACATAGTTACCAGGTTAACCTTACTAAACTTGCCAACCTTCTCAAGTTAAAGTTACCATGTTGCCCATGCTAAAAAAAAATAGGCTTCTCATGCTATATTAGTTCTTTTGTTGTTTATATAAGTAACAAGAAGATTCAAATACCTTATTATGTATATTAGGTAACAACTAAATGGTTGTTAAGTTGTTATTGGGCTCAATAGCTACAGGAATATATCGGAGTTGAAGTCCCCCTTTGAGCGCTTTACTCATTTTTCTCTCCCACCTAGGCTAACTAAAATAAAAATAAAAATAAATCGGAGGAAGGGATAACGATCGAGTTTTGTTTAGTCCATAAAAGGAGAACATTCGTCGGTTAATACAATTCTAAATATATGTGTATATCGTGGTGCGAACTGTTCGGCATACGTTATGCTACCACTTTACAACACTTTTAATGCTTTTCATATCTCTTATTGGAACTAAAAAATCAATATCTTTTTGTAGAGTTTTGGTTCTAGCATAAACGAATCTATTAGATTCTTCGCGCAACAAATGTTTTTGACAGATTGAGAATGAAGAACACAATATGCAAATCACATGTTCCCTCAACTATAAAATATAAATCAGATTATTATGTGTGCAGTTCATGTTTTCAAATTTTGGCAAATGATATATGCAAAATTATATATGAATTAGGCATGTAGTAATAGTATATTTGTATTAAAATTGCATATACTTTTGTGTCATATGTCATTTTACTTTAACCTATTTAGGCTTCTTTAGAAATGAATAAAAATAGTGCATAATAATGAAAAATAAAATGAACCTTACATCATTCATATCGACGGGTCTTTGGAGTTGTCTACTCATACATGATGTCGTACATTACGTCGTTCGTCTCTATCTGCGCTGACGATGGCATTGATGGAACACATCATGAACACATGTGGTGGTTCCATGGGCGGGCAACAAATGAAGGTCTGGATGTTGAACCTATGTTAAACAAGGCACCTATACATTTACATACATAAATACACCAGTAAAATATATTATGCAGAATATTGACAAACGACAAGTTAGGGTTAGGGCCTTTATGGTTAGCTCAGATTCGTAGATGTATTTCCCGTTTACTCTCATTGTCATTTACTGTTTTTGAAGTGTGAATATGGTGCGATTGTGCGAAGTGGAAGGGAATACCGACCTTCAGCGCTTGGCAACAATTGGAAAAGATAAGTCGGCTGACTTGGAGGGCCAACACGTAATGCTGGGCAGAGCAACTCATCGTGTTCAGCTTTGAGCTGTTCTTTTGTAGTATTGTTTTATAATTTCATCTTCGAACTTCAGTTTCGTAGTTTTCATATGTTCTGACCATATTTATTGAACTTATGATGCTGTGACACTTTATTAAGCTACTAATACGCACGTCCAATTTGATAGTACTTGAGGAGCAATTTAGAAGTTTATATATAATTTATGCAATTAACGATGTATCCAAAATTAATTGTAATTAATGATGTTCCAATATTTGTAAGAGTAAATACAATTGACACAATCAATGTTGTTTATAAATTATGATGTTATGATGGATACATCATTGGAGCAACATGGGACATTGAATATACATGGTTGGACAGACGGGATTGGATTCGCAAAACTCATGAGTTTACAAATCGTAGATAGATAGATATGCAACCTACTTTTCAGAATTCGGTTATTGCAAAATTTTACATCTCTACTCATTCAAACCAGAAAATATGACAAATTCTTAGCTGGCAGGCGCATCCAACATATGGCCGAATGTAGTGAAATTGTGCAAGGAAAACATACAATCGTTCATACAAGGACTTTGGGATGCTCTGGCAACAATTTATTTTCCACACTTCTCTCGACGCAAAATTTTCCATGGATGGAAGTTGAGGACTGTACACTCAGGCAAGTTGATTAGTTGGGAGGTGAAAAGCACAATTTTTCTACTAAAGTATCTAGCAAAACATCATCTAGAAGGTCCTTCGATCTTCTGCCTCAGCTGTTCATAGTTTTGCAACTCCTCCATTGACAACGACGGTGAGATATCACCCAACACCTGTGTAATAAGAGAACTAGTTTAACTACTACGATACGACCAAAGAAATTTTTATTGTGCTTTCTAAAAAATGATTTGAATATTACCGTAATAAAATCTTCAGTCTCGACAAGGACTTCTTCCGCAGCGTCGTCGTTATTTCTCGAAGGATCAGCTTCAAGTGTTTTGACCTTCAAATAAAGCGTATAAGTCTGACAGAACACATCTATGAAAAACATAATGTGGCAGCACGGAGGTACAGCTACTCACGGAACGCTTAGCAGCATGAAACCATGCATCTGCGCATAATGCATAAATATCAGCACCAGTGAAGTTTGGAGGACAGTGCTGAGCAATCGACAAGAGAGATACATTCTCGTGGAGTTTGTACTTGCGAGTCTGTGCTTTCAGTATCCTGCATAACAATTATAGGGAGATCATAGTTTAGTCGAAACGAATCTGAAATTTGGTGAAAGAAAGAACTACCAATGACTACCTTTCTCTGTATGATGCTTCAGTATTTACACCAATGTAGAGAAGCTTATCAAATCGGCCAGGGCGGAGAAGTGCAGAATCAAGAAGGTCAGGCCTATTGGTAGCCCCAATAATGAAGAGGTCCTAGAGAATAATTTGGAAAATGGTTTCCTTTAATGCTACTGCATCTAGAGAATATAGGTAAAAAAAAGGCATATCGTAGATGAGGAAATAACCTGGCTGTTATCACTTAAGCCATCAATCTCCACCAGCAACTAGTAAAGAGTTAAAAGGGGAAAGTGAATTAGATGACCCAAACATTATAACATTGAAAATAAGAGGGAAAACTGAGACGGCCAGTCACCACCTCATTGATGAAGTTAATTATACCTGAGAAACCACTCTATCCATCACACCTCCAGAATCTGCAGAGGATCCTCGTGCAGGAGCAAGGGAATCAAGCTCATCAAAGAAAATTACACATGGGCGTGCTGATCTAGCCTGAAATTGACAGCCAAAAACTGAAAACCTAAGTATATGTGCATATTTCATGTCAATTACGTGGCTTGTACAGATGGATATACCTTCTCAAAGATGTCCCTGACATTCTTCTCTGATTCTCCAACGTACATGTTTATCAGTTCTGGACCTTTTACGCTAAGAAAGTTTAATGAGCACTCAGTTGCTACTGCTTTCGCCAGTAATGTCTAAGAATACAAAAGAAAACATCCTAGTGAGCATGTATCATGTTGCCGTTGGATACAGCTATCTCTTGACAAATGGGCATGAAACTCGATTCAAGAAAAGTATAAAACTAACTACATCTACCTTCCCAGTGCCTGGAGGTCCATATAACAGGACACCTGATCGCTTTGGCAATTTAGAAGAAAAAAGGTGCTTGTACAACAGAGGTAACTGAAAGAGAACACAAGTTAGCAGTTTCAAACCAGATGAACCAGCTTCTGGAACCAAATCTTATTTGCATCGATAGAATACAATATCTTAGCTCAGAGATGTATCAAGTAAAATTTACCTGAATTGTATCTAGAATAACCTTCTTCACTTCCTCAAGCCCACCAACATCCTCCCATTTGACATCAGGAACCTATAGCACAAAAAAAAATCAAATCAAGGACTTGCAGAAAGCAAGCTAAAGAACATGTATAGTTTCATGGGTTGTACACAGATGGGCCTGAAATCTAGAAGATACAAGATATTGGAAGGCAGGGATTATTGTTTTACTTTTGGTGTACCCAATGCAGCACGATTCCTTTTCTTAGCCCGTTCTAAGGAAGACAAAATATCTTCTTTACAGAAATGATTTTCTTCTTTCTGAGTGGTAGAAGAGCTTGCAGTAAGGGCATCCTCAAGCTCATCATTGCTGCTTTTCTCCACTGCAACTTTATGCGCAAATGACACACCAGCATCTGCGACCAATGCAAGTATATCCCTTGGCATGAACCCAGACGTTTGCACTGATATATCTTTTACAAACTTGTCATCGATACTCTGAAAACGAAACCATATAAGCATGAAACTTTAACAAAAGCATAACATTCTGGTTCAATAACAACAACAAAAAACACCTCATCAGCAACTGTTGAGACACCATGGAGTGTTTCAGATATAAAGTTCTTCCTCTGGTCTTCATTTATAGTCTTCATGTTGACCTCATGGCGGAAACATCGCCTAATTGATTGCTGCATTCCTTCAGCACTGTCTGCAGTTGCCACTAGTATAACTTGAACGGAGCTTACACATTCAGGTTCCACAAGGTACTGAAAACAAAGAGGTTCAATAATAAGGTACTTGATAGTTGATACAATACAAATATGATTTTAGATCCTAAGGGCTTGTTAAAACCTAAAAGCTTGGGGAACAAAGACCTACTGAATTTCCAATCACATCCCTTGCTGGCAGCGAGTCTTTCACAACCCAACGCTGTCCAGTGTACTGCTTAATGACAGACTCAACATTTGCTGCAATGCCAGATTGCTCAGATTGTGGGCCTTCATTGGAGGATGTATTCCCAATCGCATCAAAGTGGCGAAGAAGTATTATAGAAGGAGAATACCTTCAAAAAATAATATGCAACAAAAAAGGAAACGAAGTAAATACCATCACCTGGAAAATGCAAAACGAACTAAACAAAACAGTTTACGAACTAAAACAGGAATTGATTTCTGTAGAGATAACAAAGGACAAAAAGATTAGTACTTCTGAGCTTCTTTGAAGGCAGCCACAAGTGCAGAAGATGCCCCGCTTTCCGATGATGTCTTCAGATCATGACAGCAACACTCAACCACATGCATACCAAGATGGTTCGAAACATGCCTGACTACCGTTCTTTTTCCACATCCTGCAACCCCGACATTTGATTTGGTTCAGTTCAAAGTCGAGTAGTAAAATGTGAAAAGGAATGAAACTAAAATTAAAGTGCATTAACCTGATGGGCCGTACAAGAAAGTGGAAAACTTGATTCTTGGTAAAATGTTTGAAGGACATAATGCTGGTGCGATAATGGATGCTAACTGCTCCACTACTTCGCCATGCAAAGGGATTGAATCGTCATTGGCAGAAAAGAAGCTGCAGGGAGGGATTGGAGCAGAAGCACTTCCCCCAAGCACAAGGGCTGTTTGATCACGGTTAACACGAAGAATCGGCTCATTTGATGGTTCCATGCCGGTTACCTGGTGAGTAATTACAATATTAACACCCAGTACTTATGGATTAAAAATGAGGGCAAAACTAAGCTAAAAGGATAGATAACATTTATTATGTATCTTTGTTCCTTCATTCAAACATGTCAAAATGAAGAAAAGTGGGTAATTTACCTTAAAGTATATCATGCTAGGAGGATGCAGTCTATCATTGTCCTTATTGCATGCTAGGCAAGAGATCATGCCACAATTCCAGTCATTATGTATGCAAAACACATCCCCGCTTGCTAGGAACCTAACAAACTTGAAGTGTTCATTTAAAGCTTGATCTATCATATCTTGGTAGTCACTTCCTCCAATGGCTGAATTTATCTTTAGGGAAGCAAGCACACCACAATCAGGAATCCTCACAACAGAAACCCGTAAGTGCAAAGCATGTTTAGGCACCTGTGGGCATGGGAGAAGTTCTAGGTGAAGAGAAATACCAGTCCCACTACTAGCAGAACCATCCTCGGAAACTTTAGAGCAAAACTTGAAAGGTTCCTCCCCTTTCTGGATAAGAAGCTTGAGACAAGAAACATGCACTCCCAGGTTGAACGCCAAAAGTGGGCTGACATAAGCAACATCTTCATCCAAGGGTGCAAAGCCGTTAGCTGGAAATGAGCGAGTCGGTAGGAATCCCATCACGCAATCAGAGGAAGAGGTTGAGGCCACAGGGTCAAAATCAGGATGCTCTCTCTTGGTCTCATCGAGGGATGGTCGATCCAATACTACTGCTTTGACAATCCTCCCAACATTATTATCGGTATTCTTCACAAGAACCTGCAGATTAATAGCTGTTTATTACATCTAATTAATTTCATCTCATATACCAAATTGAGCAAAAAAAATTGCAACAGCAACAGCAACAAGGAAATGTATCAGTAAAAATAAATTGACTGAACAAAGTACATGGAAATAACATATATGTGCCCGAGCACCTGCAGATTAATAGCTGTTTAATACATTTAGTCTCAACAGAAGACATTCCTATCTACCAATTTGAGTGCTGAAAATTGCAAAAACGAAAAGGATATATAACAGTTAACATATATGTGCCCACAGAGGTCACTCCTGCGGCACCAAAGGTATACACATCTTGAGTGAATACCTATGACTACAGCTCAGTCAGACTAGAGAAATCAGCAAGCGCCACCTAGTTCATCTACAATTATTAATTAGAACCAAATGTATCCATGATTATTCAGACAGCCATGCAGCATGACCACCCCAAAGCCCACGAAACCAAATTCACTCCTCCTACAAGCACCAGATGTTTCACAATCCATCCCCTAAGTGATCGAACCCCCAACCCGGCCATCCAACCGACACCCATCCCAGGACCGGAATTCGATCGGAGAGACGCCGAACGGGACCACGTACCGTCGTGCCGGTGACGACGGCGAGCCGGCGGAGCGTGGACGCGGGGAGGGCGACGAAGGACGCGAGTTCGCCGAACTCGCCGCCGCATCCGGAGCCGGGGGGACGGGCCGGGAAGCGGAGGACGCCGGCCCTGAGGCGCACCGGCTCCGGCGGCGGCGGGGCCGGCCCGCGGCGCTCCCCCGGGAGCGAGTCGAGGAGCGCCTGCGTCGACGCGAGCAACAGCGGCTTCCTCCGCGGCCGCCTCTCCACCATGGCCGCGGCCCCCGCGAGAGGGAGAGAGGGAAGGAGCAGAGAGAGTCGAGAGCCTACGGGACGGGAGGAAGACGGGACGAGACCGTTTGACTTGACTTGGATCAGCACAACCAAATAACGGAGGAGAGATTTGGAGTCTCGGGGACGAAAGACGTGGCGGCGGCGTCTTACCGTTAGATTAACCGGTGATTGCACTGGAGCTCCACTCCTTGCCCTTGGATCTCACTCAACCAAACCAAACGCCTGTTAACTGCCAAAATGCCTTACATTTTTTACAAATAGTGGGTGTATTATTTTAGTGAAAAACAGTAGGCAAGGCATCTACCGTGCAATTTTATATTTTATGATGAACGGGGATAAGTGCACGTGGAAAAGAAAATAGAGTAAAACAGGAGTTAGAATTTACATGCTATCAAGGCATGGCTGCTAGTTTTCGAAGATCTTCCCATTCCTTTGAAGCCATCTGCTCCAGCAGCCAATGGTCATGACCTCCATAAACTGGTCATATGAGTAACTATGTTTGGATGTATTAACCATCTCAAAGAAATTAATGTCACTTTTCTCGTGTGTATTTAACTCCTAATGATTTATGGACCGAGATAAACGTAAGTTGACATGTGTAGATCATGAACCATCTAATGCCTGACCTCTGAAGGGGGGCTCCGCCCGTCCGAGGATGCTTTTCAGGCACATATTTTGAATCATAAATGTGACACGTAATTCTAGTTAGGTTGGCTATCCAATAATTCTATGGTATATTCGATGTAAATATCGTGACACTGATTCCCAAATATTATGGTTGTCTGAAAAAAACTAAGAATTTCATGGTACTGGTTCCAAGAATGTCTTCAAGATACATCTGGTAAATGGATCTCATTTTTAAGTGAAACAATAAATAATTCCATGATGGTAATTATGGATAATATCATGATACTAATTCTTAGAAATAAATGTATCTTCCAAGAAAAGAAAAGTGAGATCACATGATACTAATTCTTTCGATAAAGTTTTTGAACTAATTTTAAATTTTAAATGTAACACTAGTATTTCCATGATACGTTCTACTCTCTCCGGTTGGGTTTATAAATCGGGCACATGTTCTTGGGTATTCAATTTGATATATATATATTTTTTATTAGTCAAATTGGGGAACAAAAATCTGTGCCCGACTTATAAACACAAACGGAGGGAGTATCGTTTATAATCTTTCGGCTCCCATGATCTAGCGTATGTTTAAGTTAGAAACTATCTGCGACATGTATGCCATCATCAATGTTTCTGATCAAGATTATATAATGCAATGTAAATTCTCAATGGACAGGTGTTAGACATCAAGCAATGCTACATATCTTCATAAATGGTATTCACATCGAATGTTGTCCATTAAACTCTCATGTGCTTGTAATGTTCAAATCTTCTTTTATTGAATGTTATGTCCAATGCCAAGTTACTCCGCTTTTAGGTAGCAAAATTAATGACACTATGTTACAATTGTGCATATCAACCACCCTTTCGTATTAACTAGTGCATTCAACTTGTATCTCCCTGGAAAAACATTTTGGACATTTACTTAGATCCCGACTAAATAACGGTTGTTAAAAATATAGGTTTCTCGGGCTCCCATGAGACGAAAACCGGCGTCCTAGATTAACCCCAAATGTAGTCAAATTTTGAAAGTTGAATTGAAAAATAAACATGAACATATGATTCTTTAGAAGAAAGACATTGTCCGATCTCATATTACAATAAAATAACCAATCATCGGTTTTACACACATGCACACATAGATAACTTCAATTTAACATACATAGATAACTTCAATTTATCATACAATTAAGTATCGAAACACACATGCACAAATAGATAACTTCAAACTAGCACACACCAGAAGTGGTTCCGCGCCTTGGCGTGCCATTTCTTGGCTATGAAGGGTTTCTATTTTTACTTTTCCTAATTCCTTTTGGTGTTGGTTTTCTAATAGGAGTTGCAAAAGTGGACGTCCATCAAACGTTGTTGATCATAGCCACAACGCCACGACACAATCACACACCAAACCCTCCATCGCTCGTGCACATATCTCTCGCAACAACAATTTCCCCGCTTCCTGAATTTACATCATGACATGTAAATGTTGGAAATATGCCCCAAAGGCAATAATAAATTGGTTATTA
>CBMN010758511.1:134-13003 GCA_000582825.1 Hordeum pubiflorum
TGCAAAATGGACGTATCACCACCCAAGAAGGCCGCAACGAATTTATCGACGTTTTCAAGCTTTGTCTCTTGTAGACAGATGAGTTGGCAAGAGGAGGTGGCAATCGTTGCGCTGACCGTTGCCCTTTGAGCCTGACAGTTAAGTCCATAGACGTTCCAGCTCAGAGTGTTGATGGGTTATGTCGTCATGGGACAAACAAAAAAACACTTGTTGATTGTCAGGCATAGCAACCAAATACATCAAACTAGTGGAGAAGATCCATTGCAAAGATATCATGACACTCAGGGAAGTAGACTAGTATAGCACATGACCACTTCCTGTCGATACAACACACACCACTAAACTTGGAAACAACACTGATGGCAGATTGAACACTCCGTGATGCACTAAAGGGCTGGGCTAACATAAGCACCATGGAGACCCTAACAGTAAATATAGGACCATTAATCATCCCGGAGAGCTGCGTCTCCCATCTGCTCCAGTGCTCCCTCGCCACCATGATCAAGCAAGGCGTCCTTAACTCCATTGGCCGCCGAGTCATCGAGATGAAAAAATTCCCGCATGGCTATAATCACCTCTGGAGCTAGTTGATCCTTGAACTTGGAAGTGAATTCTTCCAGAGTTGCCTCTGTCACATCTTTGCCATCCCTGGTGATACCGAGCGTGCGGCAGACCAGTTTTTCTGCCACCTTGGCCGACGGAGCAGCACATGCACCAGGGTGCCTGATCCTCTGCAGCGAAAGGCCGCCCTTCCTGGAGATCTGCACCCCAGCCAGCGTTTTCCGGCGAGCCGTGGGAGACCCTGGGAGGCCTGACAAATATCACACATGCAAAGTTGTTTTATACTACATGTTCATCAACTCACGAAGGATGCCAAGGGAGAGCCTCCACCGGAACACCCAAACCTTTGTAGCACATGCAGTTTCCCTAGAAAATTCCGCAACTATTTATTTGCTAATAAAGTTTTCGTAACCTCCCCGTTGTCTAGAAAATTATGCTCATTATGAGTCACGATAAGTTAATTGGATAGAGTAGGTGCCCGCCTTCTCCAGAGCCCAAGCTAAAGAATCCTCTATAAGGGTTTAGAGGTATATTAAGAGAGTTTCTTCCGCGTCCATCCAAAGAAAATTAGCTCGAACGATTTTCTCATTCCAATGTCCTGTGTAGTTGTTGATCAGATCCGAAACTTTATAAAATGGGGTAATACCCATACATCCCATTGGTCAGAGTTGTAGTGTTGGGGATCCAACTATCCTTCCAAGTTGATATGGTCGAACCATCACCAACCCAACGAATCAAGACCGCATCCAAGGCCTCGTGACCAGCGATGATTACCTTCCAGGTCGTCAAACTACGTGCTAGGGTTGTCGCTTGAAGGAAGTCTGGTTGGGGAAAGTATTTCCATCAACACCCGAGTACAAAGAGACTCGGGTTGAGTTATAAGTTGTCAACCATGTTTACCGAGCAACGTTAGGTTGAATGTAACATCCCGTAATTCATTTTTAATGTTAATTATTTAAATATGATTGATTAAACTTGCACGTGTTCCTTGCTTTTAGCTAATTTTTACTAGGATTTGAAACTTTTAGATTTTATTGAATATTCAAATGATAGAGAATGAAAACGACTATTCGAAATATTCATGTTCGGTATTAGTCGGATTTTAATAGTTAAAGCAAATCTAACTAAAAATGAAACCAAATGAGAGGAGGTTGCTTGATTCAGCGAGCCAAGCACACAAAGTTCACGGATCTCCACCAACCAAACATGCAACCTCCAACAAGCAATGTCGCTGCGTCTAGAGGTTCCTGAGACATGTTTTCCCCTTAGTTATTTCTATTTCTCGTCTGCGCAATTCTCTAACCCCTTTTCCTTCTCTTAGGGATACCAGATCGAGCTCCCCGATCTTGCTCCGAACCAACCTCCCTCCACAGCCACTCCAGTCACACACCGTCGCAGGCAGAGAAAGTTGTGGTCGTCGCGGAGGACCCTCTCATCACTGTTCTGATCTTCTACGACCTGTAGAGTTACATTATGATATTGGGAGGGGACTCTTTGTGTGGTTGTTTTCTTCACACTTATCGACATCAGTAATTGTCTCATAGTCTCATATGACAAAATGATGAAAAAACAACTACTATACATATCACTATATTCTTACACTCTTACTGGCATTCTGTAACATGTTATACATATTTACCTAATTAGTGAGAAGACACATGCTCAGATGGTAAGGCTTTTTGTGTTGGAATTTGCCCATCCGCATCAAATTCGTAGACTTGGCATGAGTGCTCGCACTTTCCGGACTTGTTTAAGAGGCCTTTGTGCGGACTTCGTTAATCTCAAGATCCGTCGACTAATTTCTTAAAAGCGTTAATAAAGATAGGGTGTACATATGTTCGTCCAAAGGAGCGAGTACTTTGTAGTGTGCGTTGTGTGAGCGTCTGCAGTGGCAATTCTACGTGTAATCTCTGGGTCAATTGACCCCACAGCTTTTTAAGAAAACAACCTAAAATTACTGTAATTTTTGTGAAGAAAAATTATCCTAAAAATTACCAATGACCCACAGATTATCCGGCTGGCTTCGCCACTGGTGTGGGTTTGTGCCATGTTTTCTCTCTAAAAGACACGCGATCTCCAAATATATCTACCGTTCGATCATTGAGATTCGCAGTCTCCAAAGGCGAGAGAAACCAAACCCTCCAACCAAACCAAACGGCAGACGAACCAAACCCCCTTCTTCTCCACCGCGCCGTCTCTCTCCTCCAACTCCCCCACCTACCACCACTCTCCTCCTCCGGCCCTCGCCACAACGCTCTCATAAATTCCCGGACCCCACGCGAATCTCTCCGCGAATCCACGAGGGGAAGTGACCCGCGGCCCGACAATGGAGTTCCTGCAGGGGCAGAGCACCGAGACCACGGTGGCCGTCGCAGTCGCCGTCGTCGCCGTGGCCGCCGGCGCCGGATTCCTCCTCCTCCGCAGCAAGAAACCCAAGGGTACGCGCGCTCGAGTCCGTCATTTTAGCGCGCGTGTTCGAGCTCTAGTGCGTGGGTTCTGTGGATCGATGATGGCTAGTGTAGTAGATCTCCTGAAAGAGATAGCGTGGATCGATGGCCTCTGGCCTTTTTCCACGTGATTCAGTTTCACACTTGCTACCCTCTGGACAAACTTATTTGCTCTATTCAAGATTACTGCTTTCGTACCCACAAAAAAAGATTACTGCTTTTGAAGTTTGTGTATAATATAAATATTAATGGATGTGCTATGATCTGTAGGCTGCTTGGATGCTGAGAACTTCAAAGAGTTTAAACTTGTGCAGAAGAGACAGATCAGTCATAATGTGGCCAAGTTCAAATTTGCTCTCCCGACACCTACTTCTGTGTTGGGCCTTCCAATTGGCCAACATATAAGCTGCAGGTTTGAACACTTTTACTGCTCATGTCCTGATCTACAGTTATGATGTTGAGTTGAATGTTCATTCTTTTTGGTTCATGGAGTGAGTCAAATGTTCTGATTCTGTTGTTTTCTATATTATGTTAACTGACCGCAGAGGGCAGGATGCTACTGGTGAGGAAGTAATCAAGCCTTACACTCCGACTACACTGGATTCTGATATTGGATACTTTGAGCTTGTTATAAAGGTAATTTGCTGTAAACACGTCCCATTATTTTGCTTTAGTATTATTTGGTCTCATTATCTTTATTTGCGATATCAATCTATTCCTCTATCTGTGTATAGTGTTGTGAATTCACCTCTTGTTTTTTTCCCACTTTTCTTTCTCATTATACAGATGTATCCCCAAGGAAGAATGTCTCATCATTTTCGTGAGATGAAAGTTGGTGACTACATGTCTGTGAAGGGACCAAAGGTATGTCTTATCTTTTTTATTGTAAGTAGCTCTTGATCGTTTCATATTGAATCTCCTGGATTTGGCCATTTTCGTGGGTTTTTTCTGGATCTTATCTTTATTGTATCTTCAAATTCCGTGAAACATAAGCAACACCATATGGATCATAAACTTGCTAACAAGAAATGTGTAAACTCACAATTCCATGCCTGTTGATATTTCGTATAAGAGGTTAAATGCGTTTGTCTCTGATGCAGGGTCGTTTCAAGTACCAGCCTGGGCAAGTGAGAGCATTTGGAATGATAGCTGGAGGATCGGGCATTACACCAATGTTCCAAGTAATATATGATGATTGATGCATAGTTCTTCCATTGCAGTTAGTACTTGAAACATCTCTGCTAGTACTGAGCAATACATCTTTGCTATCTTATCGTAGGTCACAAGGGCAATTCTTGAGAACCCAAGCGACAACACAAAAATTCACTTGATCTACGCTAATGTCACATATGACGACATTCTTCTGCTGGTATGCTTTCGTTCTCCGATTTGAACGATTTGCTGCAGTTCTTCACTGCCACTTAATCTGATTATCATTCCAAATTCATTCTATTGTCGATACATAGGTGTAGGAATTTTTTAACGAATCATGCCACAAAGAACCAAAACATGTCATAAGATCATTCATTGTGAATTGTATTTCATACATGCCTTTTCCATAAGGATTTTTCTTCCATAATGTGCTAGCAGCCCTATTTTTTACTCCTAACTCGTAAGTGATGAATGATTTATGGAGATGTCCTACCCTAAACACTAGCCAACAGTTTTTTTTTTGTTCTGCTGTACCATTTCTTTGCTGGTTAGACTTGTACAAGATAATGACAGGTTGCTGACACTTTGTGTTTGCTTTTGGGAAGCTCGTTAGGCTTACAGTACGACTTCTTTATGATGAATGCAATTTACCATGCCACTAGTATGACATTGTGTTTTGAGTGCTGATGCTCACTTCTTTCTTCGATCCATGCAGGAAGAACTAGACAATATGGCTAAAAACTATCCTGATCGCTTCAAGATCTACTATGTCTTGAATCAGGTATATATTCTGTCATGAAGTTTGATACTTTATCTTGTGACCTGTTATAAACTGCATGGCTGACCCTTCTTTATGTTTTTCTAGTCTTGACTGATATGATTATTGCAATCCTCACTGAATCCTAGCATACCAACTTTCATGCACTATATGATTACTGCAATCCTTGTGTAACACAATATACTACGTATTACGCTGAGGTTCCTAGCACACACCTTACACCTAGGCGTTGTTTTCCGTGTGCAGCCACCTGAAGTCTGGGATGGTGGAGTTGGGTTTGTGTCAAAGGAAATGATCCAAGCCCACTGCCCAGCACCTGCTGCCGACATTCAGGTAAACCTCGAGTCATCGGTTAACATTGAACTGTCAGTTCTTGGTGAATGATTTTCATTTTCGTCCAGCAAACAGGGCACTGATGTGACTTGTTGTTTCAGATATTGAGATGCGGGCCTCCTCCGATGAACAAGGCCATGGCTGCAAACCTAGACGACCTTGGCTATACCAAGGAGATGCAGTTCCAGTTCTAAGTTTCGATGGTGGAAGCCTCTATCAGAATAACGGGTCGCATGGCCATTCTTATTAATTTTCGGTTCGACATGGGCTGACTAATTGCCATTTAGCTCGTATAGACAAACTTCATAATCCATGAGGTGGCATTCTGATGAATGATAGCAAGCCCTAATTGAAAGGTTGTGTCATTGTACGTGCCAGTTATATCGTAATGCGTGTTGGTGCGTGTCCAATGTTACTTTTTCTGTCCGTAGTGTTATTATTTGCTGAAGACAGGAGACAGCAGCTGGATTATATCAGCATGCCAGAAATGAGTTACTAGTATTTGATGAACTGTGCAAGCTCTTAAGAAATACTCCCTCCGGTCCTTTTTACTCCGCGTATTAGTTATGTGTCAAGTCAAACTTTATAAACTTTGACCAAATTTATATTGAAAAATATCAACATCTAGAATATCAATTATATATACTATGAAACTACATTTCATAATGGATCTAACAATATTAATTTGGCATTGTGAATGTTGATATTTTTTTTATAAGTATGGTCAAAGTAGAGTTACTTTGATTTCGGATAAAACTTATATGCAGATTAAAAAGGACAGGAGTGAGTACTAGTATTAAATACACATCGTTTCAGACAAAGATATAGTCTCCAATAAGTAACAATAATCATCATTTTTTCATAGCAATACAGTTCAGCTACACGAGTAAACATAGTGCATTTTGGTGATACCTGTAACAAATCCGACAACACCGTTATGATACAACGAATCTAAGTTCTTCTACACATGCTTCTACACATGCGATGAGCTCTAGAATCTGACAAAGTTCTACGGTTCAAATCCGTGAAATACAATTATATATTTCTGAACGGAGGAAGCACTGCTGCATAATTCAGAATTTGGTACCAATCCAGCTCTGCCCAGCAAAAGTGTTACACTTGCCCTACATTACAATTATTCAGAAAATGCAGGTGTGTCTGCTGTGCATGCGCTATTTTCTGGCTGTCCGTAGATGCAAAACCGGTGGCAGCAAAGCAGCAGCTGCTGCTGCTGCCCGCCTGCCTGCGTATACTGTTCTCTGTAGGCCTGTGTCGTGTTCTGCACAGCAAATTCGCCTGCTTATTTATGCGCAAAGTGCAGATCTGGGACAGCAGGGCGGCCGTCTTTTCTCCCCGGCTCCGTGCGTGTGTACGTAGTACGTACGTCCCCGTACCGTGCGTGCGTGGGTGTGCCCCTACTCCTCTCCACATGGGGTGCGCCGGTGCGGGGGACACCAGCGAGGACGGCGTGTGCCGTACAGTATTGCAAGACCAAAATAATAACATTATGTTAACTCAGTATACAGTATTGGCTATAGGAATAAATATACTCTACGAGTTTTCCGGTTTTTATACTTATTATGGGAACCCATATGGCCGTATGGGTTGATGCAAAAAAGATGGTTGTATGGGAAGAAAAAATATGTAGGATGTGTTTGGATATGCACCAATTATTTGAGATTAAAAAAAAAAATTTGAATGAAATGCCCGGGCTGGCTCAGCTTCCTAGTTCATTTCCGGGCCACCGATTTGGCGAGGCGCGGGTAGCCAAATGCTTTGAGAAGAGCATCTTCAATAGATGTAGATGTAAAAAAGAAAAAGCACCAAAACATAAAAAGGATGTTCCAATAGATGAAGTACTTGAGTTTTCTCGTGATATAAAATAGGACACCAAATCGCTTGGGCAAAACGCGAGCAAACCCCATACAGCCCCAACTGGCGTGCAGAAGTTTCCTGACCACCGCCGCCAGCGATTTTGGCCGGGAAGGCTGCGGCCGCGGCTCATCCGTCCTCCTCTGAGTCTGCCGTGACCCCGCTGCCCCACCCCCGTCACCCCGGACGGCAGCCGAAGGTCCCGCTGCCGCGTCGATTTGGATCCACTGACACGTAGAGTTTCAGCCATTTCGATGATGATTTGTTTGAGATGATTTTGGATTTATTTTGAGACGGTTTACGATTTCAAGATGAATCATGATTTATTTGAGATGATTTTGGTGTTATTTGGTTCATATGTATGAAATTGTGGAGCGGTTGTTGTGCGGTTGCCCTATATTACATCACCTATTGGAGCACCAGTGCCCTATTTTATATCATCTTTTGAAGTTGAAGGTTTTTGATGATGTAAAAACCATCTTTTGATGATGCAAATTTCGCTCAAAGCTTAATTTGATGATCTATTTTATATTATCTATTGGAGATGCTCTAAGTAAATTTTGTGGCGTGCAGTGTCAAAGACAAACACAATGCTGTCATATCAAGTCTGGTTGTTTGGTTTCCACTCATCTGCCAGTTGAGTTTCTTTGTACAGTAGCATATGCCATGCGACACAACTTTTCTCCAGATCTGATCTCCGGTGAGCAAAATCACCGTCATCATCATTCTAAACAAATGCGCGCGCATCATGGACCCCCACTAATTCTTTGATAGATCCAGAGGTCGCCACAATCTTAATGATAATAATGTAGTAGTGGAGATGATGGTCGATCGATCCTACTAACCCGTAGGTACGTAGATGATAGCCTCACCCTGACCAAAATCATACCGGTTGCATTGCATGGACACATTCCTATGCATATTTTCACTTTCACTACTCCTCGAGCGATGCATATCCGTTCATTGCCGACAAAAGGCATCCACGTCGACCCATGCATTCATGGTGCTAGTTAAAGCTAAAGAGCTAGTACTAGTGGTGAATGGAGAATTAGTTACCATCAAGGTATGATTAATCTTAATAAATGTCGGCTCAAAGAGTGATGTTAATTTTTGTCTGATCTCATGGAGCGTTTAAACAGCAAATTAAAGCGTTTCCTGGCATCCTTTAGGTGGTGATAAGGCCCCTTCCAATGCTTCATCGTGTACAGGTGTTAAAGATGCCACATAGGTAAAAAAAATTGATGTGACAAAGCAATTAAAGAAAAGAGAGAGCATTATGATGACCCCATAAGAAAACGATGCTAAGCATGTGAACTTATGCAAAATGCCTACCAACCAATGCATGAATGAGTTAAGTTGATAAACAGTTAAATAAATCAAGCTTAACTACTAAATCTAATCATCCATGCATTATGGACATTAGTTGCTAAGACATTTAATGCACTTAGTATCTCACCTAAGCATCAATACATTAAAAGAGGTCTAAGTGGTGTTGTATATATGGCTGAAGAGTGAAGATGCTTGTATTGTGGAGAGGCAAGGGTGCACGATCTGTCCGTCTTTAGTTAGCAATCCAATTCTGGTTCTAATTAGCGATGTGGATGCATGCTTAGCCTTGTGTGCTCGGTCACCATAAATTGACTTTGTGCATACATGTACTATTAACATTCTTTCGTGATCATAATTTTTGTCGCTGTCAAAGTGATATGCCGCCCCTACCCGTCCAGCAACTTTGGTTGCGAGAGGCGCAACGTGGGCTGATGACAGCGATGGAAAAGCTAGGCTTGACTAGGCTGGAAACGGATCAGATAATGTCCTTTTCACTTTCATTTCTATACTAGCAGAACGTCCAACGCACGGGCTATCCGTCAGCATATCTCTAAAAACAGGCTTAACATTAAAAAAAAAAATCCCACGTCGCACTCTTTTCTTTTTTACTGTCGGACCCTTCCCTTTTCATTCGGTTTCTCGTCGTAGCGGGACATTTCTCGCTGAAGCCTCCTCGTTTAAAACCAGATGACGCCTACCTCACGTTCGTCATGTATTTCAATAGAGATGATTTTTTTTCATATTTACAATATAATACAGCGGGTTACACTAATACATACATTGACACAAAACAACAAATAACTATAGAGATCATTTTTAAAGATCCATTCAACTTTGCAAATGCACGTTGACATGGGAGACAAGTGACAACCTGGACGTATTCCTTATCACCAATAAGCTCCACCTACATTCCACATACCATTCACTCCCAGAAGGGATAAATTTCGTCCCATCCTTTCCTACATCTTCTATTCCTAATTTCTTCGTCAATCTGTTTCGTTGGCGCCAACTAGTACCACGTCAATATCAGTGCGTTCATCAGGGACGCCTTATCTTCTTCTTCCTCTTTCCTCGCCAGCTTTAGTTCTCGTTCCTACTTATTTTCTAGATACTTTTTCTTTATTTTTTCACTTTATTTTTAAAAAGAGGAACGAGAACATACTTTCTTTCTACTATAGCATGAACCATCGACCAACATTTCTTCTCCAACATCATGGATCAGATGGTTGTTTTAGTTTGTTCCTTCTTATTCTTGAAACACACTTCTTCCTACTATAGCACGAACCATCTGACCAATGTTGTGCCATGTTGTCCCCACCCACGAATGTTTCAGCAACCGTCAGCCTGTGGACATCTTGTAGAGCATGATCATTAATCATTTTGGTGAACGCTAGGTCGTCCATGTTGCGAGTGCATGGTGGTCGTTGTCCTTGTTGGCAACGGTGGTCGACCATGTCGCTGAGAGCCTGTTGATCGTTCTCGCCCACGAGCGCTTTCAAAATGATTCAGACGATTAACTGCCTGTTTAATTAATTAATTACACAAATAATTAATGACCTAACTAATTCTCTGCATGCTTAATTAACTGACGATCAAATCAATTAATTATCTGCCTAATTGGGAAAAGATTATTCTTCTAATTATCTATAGGCATAATTAACTGTATACCTAATTAATTAATTGCATTAATGACTCGGTTTCCAAATTGATTCAGTGTAAAAAAATCTTATTTAAATGGCATAATTAATTGCATACGCAATTAACTGTCTAGCTAATTAATTACACTGATGGTTTAATTAACTGTATACCTTTTTAACGGTTCTCTTGATATTTGAACGAACACACTTGATTTGAGAATGTAGGCTATCTGACTTTCTATATGATTGACAAGAAATTTAATATGCCCCCGACCATGAATGTGTGTATGTGGTGGTCCGGCGACCCGCCTTCCGCCACGGCCATCCTTGATGCCGTGATCCACACCCTGACATTGTCAAGCATCGCGTCGGCGTCATGCCCCGTCACGGCGTCCACAATGGTGTCGCACCCGGCGTCCCTCCACAGGGGCGCAAGGATGCGTACGCTTATAACAAAAATATATGTTATTTCTGTTATACGAGGAAACCTGTGATTGTCAATTAATAGTAGTGATAAATTGAGCAATATCTGATTTTGTTTTGGAAGGTTATCGAGAAAAATCGTATGTTGTGTTTTAGAAAGGTGATCTCATATATATAGTGTGATTTCCAAATTCGCAATTACCTATTATTTACGTGATTGAACTGAAGCAAGCGCGAAACAAGATTTTCCCCTTAATGGGATTTGGTTTTTTAATGGAAGGGGGAAAATCTAGTGAGAATGTGTGGTGTGAGGTGAGACAAAAAACCCCAGACGAAAAATAGCTAGACGAAAATAAACCATGGAGGGGAGGCTAACAACTCCCTTTTAGGAGTAGAGATTTTCAAATACGAATGCTAATACCAATGTTATTGGATGTGAATAAGAAGTGAATGTTACTCGCATACGGATACAAATATTTACTTAATTCAGAACATGCATGAATATCTTTAAATTTAGCAACATATTAAGTAAAACAATATAGTTAGCAACTACACGTCGCAAATCGAATCGCTACATAGTAAGTCAATGATAGAGTGGTAGAGTGGTAAATACTATTATAATACATAGTACTTTTTAATTTCCATCAAGAAAAGGTAAATTTGATCACTTATTAGGCTATTTTTTTAGAAACACCTGTAATTTTATTCATATCATAATAATTACCGGTACACTAATTTGGACCTAAAATCCAAGAAAATACAAAGTAACTCCTATGACTAAGAATTACAATGAAATTTCTTGAAAATGTGTTATTCTTCATGGTATCAATCTCTACTAGAAAAAAAATACTCCAAAGACTTCGGTAAAGAAGTTGTAATTGGACTGGAGCAACGATGTTGTCACTCTTTCACCCGCACAAACATTACCAATAATGTTTCTTGAAAGCGCCTTGAGTCACCCATCCAAAAAGATGGGAAGACTTAATCAATGAACGTACTTGGGCCGAGGATGATCCCCTAGAAGTGCAGGCCGTCGAATCACTATATCTTCATCATGGTGTCGATGAAAGATTTCACCTCTAAAAAGAATCAAACCAACCAAAAAGCTTGACACAACAACATAAACTCATCAAATCCGAATAATCGGATCTAAGAGGACGGGAAACTCTCTAACCTCATAGTACCGCCAAAAGAACGAGAGGAAATTTATTATCACAAAACTATAATGACCACTAGACGTTGACGAAGAATATAGATGTCTTGAGGATTTGAGGTCCCCCCACCTCTCAGCGCCAAGATGGCAGCCGGAGGCGAGGGGACCTAAATTTCTTAGATGGTGGCGGAGACGGCGGCACGAGAAACCCTCATGCGTCCGTCCGCATGTAGCAATCCACCCCTCTCAGGCGTCAACAAATCTCTCGCAGACTTATTAGGATGTTATGTTGGACAATTGACATATGGGCTAGAGTTTCTCAAAATAACTAGGATATATCCACTTCCATATCTAGATTTACTTCAAAATTTCGTATCACATTTGTTTTTAGTGAACAATCCGACTTCATTGATAGAAAATTGTAACATTTGTTATGTAAAGTTCTTTGGTTTATATCGGGGCAGAATCTGACAAACCCTTGAAAGCATATCTCGAAGGGCGAATAGATCAGAGGGTTAATAGATCAAAGGAAAGATTATTGTATGTCGAAGATGTATCAGTGCTAGGCAAAGATACCCCAGTTCTCATGGAGGAAATCACATAGCGCACTTTTCTATTTTGAATCCAGTCCTGTCAACGTTGAGGTCATCTTGGGGTCGCTGGGTGGACCTGAAACTTTTGGATGTCTTGGTCGGTCCGTAAGGTGGTCGACTTGGGTCACCTAGTGAGTTTGGTATCGTCCTTATGAACTGATGAGAGCATGCTGCCAAGCTCTTCAACAACGAGGGAAGCAACGACTGCCACGATGGCCAAAGCACATGTGGTCTGCTCGGCTTTAAGCGATCGCTCGATGTCGCCTGATATGGTAATGACCCTCTTTGAGCCCGACATCTTCAGCTTCAGATATTCCTAGTGTGGGACTGCCGTGAATCGTGCAAAGGTCGTCCTGCCGAGGAGAGCATGGTAACATGTTTTTAATGGTACTACCTTGAAGCTAAGTGGCTTGAGGCGGCAGTTGTTCCGTGTGACAAACACCACGTCCAATGTGATCTTACCCAAGGTGAGGCCTCCATGCAATGAATTATGTCCTTGAATCTCATGTGGGTCGATGATACGTCTTCGACGTATCTATAATTTTTTATTGTTTCATGTAATTATATTATCAATATTGAATACTTTATATG
>CBMN010758514.1:0-12913 GCA_000582825.1 Hordeum pubiflorum
TTTCTACTGCGTTCCCCTACAAGAAAACCCATCTGGGCCAGGGGCCACTTCAACATAAGAGCAAAAACAAGATCTTTATTTTCTTGTTCAGAAAAAAGGGGGCTCTAAAATAGCATTATGCGTGGTAGAGACCTCACTATCATCATCCCAAAAGTCGTCTTTCAGATTAATGTCTAGTTTAGGTTGATAACAAAATAAGTGTTTGTAGTAATTAACAACTACATCTAGAATACATTTAGGATCAGTGACAGGGCCATTAGCACTCTCCAACATAATAACTTGCTTCTTCCTTCTTTTGCAGTTGGCCACAACATGGAAGTATCAAGCGTTAAGCCCTCCTCAATGTCTCTCTTTGGACCTCTACATAACCTTGATCTTATTCCATCTTTCAAATCTCATTAAATTTCAGCTGAAATGGATTTAATTCTAGCTTTAGAGTTGGGAGATAGAGGATGGGATCAATATAAAATATCTAAACAACTATGTTCAGCTACCAAGGTTTGCTTATGACTGTTTTGAGCAACTTCATAATTAGCACACCAACCTTTAATAGCTTTCCTAGTGGTTCTAATTTTAAAATTGCCAAATAACAATGGCCTTGGAAAAATGACACCTGGTATTCCAGGCTCTATGAACTATCTCACTGAAGCCCTCATACCAAGACACCATTTTCCCAACCTAAACATTTTCATCTTAGGAATAGGAGTGGCACAAGTGTCCACAACCAAAGGGGTGTGATCACTGCCAAACCTAGGGAAAGCTTTGAGGTGGACAACAAGAAAAATAGTGTCCTAGTTAGTAGGCATAAAAACTCTATCAAGAGTAGCCATAACTACGACATCCTGGTTATTATCCCACGTAAATGTTCTGCCCACATTTTTTAGTTCAGTTAACTCAAACTTGTTGACCCAATCATTAAACAGGTCAGCCCAATGTTGGTTGATTAAATCAGTATTCTTATCGCTAACCTCTCTAATCAGGTTAAAGTCGCCACCTATTAAGGTAGGGCAAGACCAACCAGATAAGAGGTTAAGCAGAACCATAAACATAGATCAATCTCCAAGTACTGCTATCCTACTTGTTTTTTAATAAGCAGGAAATAAAAAAAACTATGAATGTCACAATTAATGATATCAAACAGGTTCGCCCTGAATCCAACAAGTATGCCACCCGTTGTATTAATAGCAGGAAGCCAATTCCAAAGGAACCCAGATCTGGAATCAATGTCATCTAGTTGAGCTAGTGAAGATTCTAGTTTCTGAAAGATAGATAAAATCAGGGTAATTTGCTCTAATGAGCTCTTGCAACCTAGTGATTTTGATGGACCCATTAAGGCCTCTAACATCTAAAAATATACATATCATTTAATAATAACAGAAAATTTTCTTCTACTTCGGTTAGATTTATTGTGAGTGACCTCTATCCAAGGTGAGCCAATCTCATGAGGCACATTGATGTGCCTCAGAAGTAGACTCTAATCAGCCAAGGAATCATGGTCACAAGCACCAAATTCTTTTCCAGTGATATCAATATCAGGAGGGAGGAATAAATCAGGGTTACCCTGATGAATATCTAACTTATCTATCTCAACCTTCTTAATAACAACAATATTCTGAGAAGTACTATCCCTCGAAGAACCTAGAGGTTCATACTAGACGAATCAGCATTATCTAACAGGAGCTCATTATCTAAGCAAGGAAATGAAGTGTGTATACCTTTAACCTTTTTACCTTTGGGATCTCGGGTCTCCAAGTTTTTCATCTCCTTTAGTTCTTGGGCATTTTGGAGAGCATGTTTTCCATCTCTTTCGATTCTATCACTCATTCTAGGAGCCACCACTTGCCCCCATTTGCTTTGAGTTACTGTCTTGACTCGGGGAACTACAACAACACATTGTATAGCAACATCATCAAATCTAGGGAGGAGGCCACCAATATTGTCAGAAGGTCTTTTCTTGACTATTTCTAACTAGCTCTTCGATACAGGGCCCCCTTGGATTTTGGAAAACACGGATTTCTCAAGATTATGATCCTAAATAGGTGTGCAACAGACACAAGCAGTTCTAGATCATCTAGGGCAACAAATGGTCTTTGTGTAGTAGTAGTTTTGCCAGCAGTGTTGTCATGACCAGCGGCTACTGATTGTTTGGAGGTGGTTTGGAATGTGAGCGAGGATAATCCGTGTGCGTATACCATAATAATCCGGGAGATCATCATCACACAACAGATGTTTCAAGAGGCTTCATTATCTCATAAGTGTAGAAATTGTAAAGAAAAATAGAATGTAGAAATTACAATTTCGAAGCTCATAGTTTAGCTAAAGCAATGACTAGTTTGGGGACGGGTCGTCATGTCTAGCTTATGTATGCACCGTCTATTTTTTATACGAGGACAACAAAGCGGATGAACTGAACCGAGAGCAAGGCACATGGGGAGAGCAGAGAAGAAAAGGAGAGCATGTTCCCGGTCAGCAACAGTAAACCTGGCGTTGTAGCTCCTAAAGAAACCCAAAAGAAAAAGAGCAACACCACCGACAGATGGGGCCAAGCACAAGAAGGGGCCACCTGCAGTGGCACATGCCTAAACAACCACGCGAAGCAAAAAAGGGAGAGACACCTCTTTACCCAGCGAGCAACAATGGGCAGCCCACGTCAGCAACCAATACCCAGGAGCGTCTGGCCACCCAAGAGACCGACATGTGGGCTTTCCACCGAGTCCGAAACAAAAGGGACGCAACCGGGTGCAAACGAGGACGGTAAAAGAAAGTCCACCCACCCCGCGTTGGATGCCCTGCAACCCATGTCTGCGGTTTCCATCCAAACACAAACACGCACACACTCTTTGACTACAAGGTGGCCCCGCGCGCAAGGGTGGCCCATACGTCATCGACCCAAACCCGAGCACAACAGCACACGCTGCGACACAACACCCCTTTTTGGATGACCGGCACGCACGCGTGCATCACCACCATTGCAATGCTGCCCCGCGTGCAAGGGTGGCCCAGCCGTCATCCGCTCTAATCCAAATAGCCGGTGTACAAAAAAATGAACGCCAGGATGTTTACCAGCAAGATAAAAAGTACTTCCTTTTTTCGCAAATATTCTCTAGAACGTCTTATATTTGTGAACAGAGGGAGTACACACGAAGTACACAAGAGGGTAGAATGTGCACACCGCATTCACTCGAAAAACGCAGATGCACCAGCTATGCGGCTAGCATAGCGAGATTTATGGTAGAAATCCCAAATGGATTATAAATAGACGCTGACTATAAAAAACTGATCCTAACTTTTTTTAGGATAAGAAGTGATCCCAACTACTTTTATTATCTTAATATACATATATCCTACCTCATCAAAGGCCCATCATGGCATGCATGGGGAACAGTTTTTTTTTTATATTATGTTATTTATATTCAATAATCATTTTCCAACTATACAATATACTCCCCTATAAAGTTGTACTATTAAAGCTGCGACAATTAATATGGATCAGAGTATAAACTGTTTACCTACTAGAAAGAAATATGATTACATGGTTCGTTTCTTACCTACAAGAAAGATAGAAGCAATGTTCTATATTTCCTGAAAGAACATGGCTTAGAAAAGAACAAACACCAGAAAGCAAACACATGTAGGAACACCAGAAAGCAAAGACATGTAGTAACAGTACGAATGTTCTATATTTCCTCAAGTTGCATGGTAGCATCTGAGAAACAACTCCAGCAAGTCTATCTGATGGTCCAAACCAACACTGAAAACTTTACATGCAGGAAGAGCTGCAACTCTTTTAGGATAGGGCAACTCACTGTTGGATCCACAAAATTCATTTTTATAAAGACCAAAAAAGGGATATGAATCCCCAACTACAATCGCCAGCTTGCTACAGCCTTGCGATCCACAGTTGAGCAAAATGATGCGGGCAGTCATCTAATCTGTCCCAGGCATCGCAACTGGAAGTCGACGCAGTCACCATCTTTAGTCCTACTAGTAACATGTTCAGTGCAGAGCTCCAAACAAGCTAATCATTGCATATTTGTATCCTCCAGGTCCATGTGAAGATTTCAACAGGAGAATGTGCAACGTCAAAATGCTTGATTCTGCAGAATTTGTCATAACAAAGATCAACAGTCAAACCTCATGTTATAGCCAGTACAATTTCATTTGAAAAGTAAAAAAAAAGAGTAAAACGTACCTGGACACTTCATACTGCTCTTTAAGAGTCTCCCAAACACCAAAAAAGGGTGAGCTATTGGAGCTTATATGTTCTTCAAAACACAGTAACAAATAACAGTTCAACTGGCACGGAAAATAAACACTACATGTCGTCAGCGAGTGCAAGGTCACCAGAAGGGTAAAGCGTGAGCACTTCCATTATAGGACTGATTTCCATCGAATATGAACATTAACATCACCAGTCACCGAAAACCAATAACTTAGTAAAGCCTGTGACAGCAATCAGCCGCACCACACAAGCACTCCTTTACCTTCTCCACGCCATTCTTGTCACGGACTTGACCTATTGTATAATTGTAGTGGTAGGTCAGCTCTTGGAGCGGAGGAATGTTCTCGGCAGCAAAAAACATAATGTGCGGCATCCTCTTGTCATCATGGTCCCAGAGAACATTCTGTGCATACAGGTTTGGGGAGCAGCTATGGTTGATGAATCTTCCAACGTTACCGCACTTCGCAGCATCTATTGTGAAGCCCACAGCCTCCTCCATTGTCTCGGAGGTAGAAGATTCTAAACCTGGAATCATCGACGGAAGCCCCTTCCAAAGTTCTTCATCATCATAGTTATGACCAATATCAAACAGGTACTCATCGTTCTCTCTCTTTTCAGCTTCTGTATCTTGCAATAGCTCACCTGCATACTCACATATGAAACTGCCTGAAGAGATAGAACTGAGAGATCTTACACCCCAACCTGTCTCCCCAGTCTTGAATATTTCCAGTGGAATTTTGATACCATGCTGGCTCACCCTATTGTGGCATGTTGGAGGGCACCTGCATGCAGTTTTCAGCATTTAGTTAGCTCACTAATTTCAATGGACTTTTTTTACTTCCAATTAACCTAAATGTCCAATGCAAAAGAATACTGCCAAAACCGAAATTCAGGTGAACAAGTATGGTTTATGAGCCAACTTCAGGTAAACAAGTTTGGTTTATGAGCCATTTCTCGCATTTCACTGACATCTAGGACTGGACATATACTTGAGAGTCGTACAAGGTTTGTCTAGAAGTTTTAGTAACAATAAGAAACATTTACAGGTTCTGCAAATTCAATTCTTTAATCTAAAGAACAAAGTAAAATAAACTCAAATGATTATTGTCTAATTAGGTTATGTTAAGTTACAAAAAATAACACCTTACCTGCAAGATGGGCCACACTCATATATGAGCGGCTTTGCATGAACAATTGCACCATTAAAATTGAATGGGATTTCTCCTCCATTCTTCACTGCACAAGCACATCTACTAGAGTCCGAGCAACCGTCGGTGCAATCACAGCCTTGTGGAGGTTCTTTTGCATACGACGGTGGATATATGACTTTGGTGATATACTCATATGGTGTTGGCTGCATGTCATCAATTGTGTTGATCACACATATGGGAATCCTTTCTTTTTCTAGAGATATATCAGGACAGCGAAGACCTTTACGAACTTTAGACATCCTTGTCTCCTTGACTATGTGTAAAGCTAATTCAGGTTGACCCGGGATCCTTTTTAACTTGTACTTGAAGACCATCGAGCCACTTGCTCCTTCTTGCCAACAATCCACCACCACATACAACCCATCATAAGTGTATGTCGATATTTGCTTGGATTTAGAATGCCCGACTTCACTTCTACTTTGACCTTTGAACCCATGAATCACTCGGACCGGAGTCTTAGTTTTGATGCAATTCTTCAAGGCAAGATTACCACCCTTAAGCTTTTGATCCTCTGCCTCCTTCTTACCGGTGGCCTTACCTCCGGAGCCAGTATATATTAACTCGTCCGAGCTAGACAACTCATCGGGATACCCACCGGAAGCGACAATGCTTATTGCAATGCGGGTACCATCCACAATAGCAGAGTCTATGCCGCCTTGGTAGATCCGATGTAGTCCGACTATCGACAACTCAACTCTAAAATGAAATTCATCACCAACAACAACACCGGGAACATCGCCCACGATAGCCTCGGGTTTAGAATATCCATCATACTTCTTTAGAACTTCAACGGCCTCAAGGTCAATTCTTCCAACATTACGTATATGTTGTTCCTCGGCCTGCATAAGCTTCCGACATATCAACTGGAACAACTTGAGCAACTTCCTAACTTTGCTTCGAGCATCAACACTCTGGTCCCCAGAAGGAGCACAAGGAGGGAGAGTGACACACAATTCTTTCCTTTCAGGCACAACTAATGCCATAGAGTTGTCATCATCTTCCAAGCAAGAGTGTTCTCCATGCTCAATTTTCTTATGCATGGTCGATTTAGAAGGTGTCACTTTGGGGGGCAATTCTTTCCTTGGAGTAGCGTCCTTTTTCTTCGGCTTCTTAGGAGGAAGAGACTTGTTCCTAGGAGTAAGAGAATTGGAAGCACTACCAATAGACTTCCTTCCTTTTGTCCATGGGCATTTGTCTGGAGCCATCAATGCTTGTACGATTAGCCTGTCACTAATGAAACACAAATCATCGGTTTCTTCACTTTGATCGGTCATAACATGATTTCCACGTTTGGACTCCTTAGAAGACCTAATCAAAGAGTCATCGCCTATGTCATTACTCTTCAACTTTGCAACGTCCTGCTTCGTGTTACTATTTGAGCGCACGTCATCTCTCTGGGTGCTTGAATTCTTGTTTCTCGGTGTGCCGTCTCCAGAGGCCCCAACATCATCTAGCCATGTATCATTTATCATGACACTCTTTGGTCGCTTCCCCTTTGTCTTTGCATCAACAACACGACCTCTGACATAAGCCTTAGGGGTACGTTCCCGCAAGCTTCCTTCGAATTTGCCTCTCACCTCACCATCACCCGCTCCTTCAACCTCAGCTCTTTTGCCTTGCACCTCCTCATTAGAAGCATCTCGCATGACCACCGGAGAGGCACCATAAACTGAAACTGGAACCGTGGTCAAGGCATCCACTACAGAGGTACCCCTGTCAGCGAAACTGATAGGCGTGGCTTCCAATACCGACCCTTCCTCAGCTCTGCTGCCAGTTCCTGTAACAGCAGACCTCCCACAGCCAGGTGGAAATTTGCGTACAGCTGAGATGGCCCTCCTCTTGGGAGGGGGATTTACAGCAGACGTCAACCACCTCTTCTTTCTCACTGTATCATGTCCATCCTCTTTTCTCTCCAATTCACCATTACCCGCTCTGTTTTCCATCACCTTGCCATCGCCATTGCCAGCCACATTCTCCTCCCTGACCAATCGACCACTCCCCACACCTCTGCTCCCCTCCATCAGCAATGACTCAGCCCCATCTCCCCCATTCTCGACGGAACCATTGACAGCAGCAACATCAAAACTCTTCGGGGCAGAAAACGCCAGCAGCATCACGTCGATTGCGCTGCTTTCTGCCTGACCGCGGGCATCGCCACCGCTGGACGTTTGCGCCTCTACACCCTCCTTCCTCGCCTCCACCATCCCCTCGGTCTCCGGCTGAAGTGGGGTGTGCGGGAGATCGCCGTAACTTGCCACAGAGGGAACACTGGCAGTGTCCATGTGTGCCTCTCCACCCTCCTTCCTCAGTTCCACCATCTCCTCGGTCTTCAACTGAGGCGGAGCGTGCGGAAGATCACCGTTACACGCCGCGGAGGAAACACCGGCGGTGTCGATGTGTGCCTCTCCACCCTCCTTCCTCAGCTCCACCATCCCCTCAGTCTCCAGCTGAGGCAGGGCGTGTGGGAGGTCACCGTTGCAAGCCGCGGTGGAAACACCAGCGGTGTCCATGTGTGTCTCTCTGCCCTCCTTCCTCTCCTCCGGCATCGCCTCCGGCTGAGGCAGGGCGTGAGGGAGGTCGCCGTTGCACGCTGATGAAACAACGACAGCGTCGATTGCATCTCCAACCTCCTTCGTCCCCTCCGCCAACCCCTCAGTATCCGGCTGAGGCGGGGACGCCGCCGAGGAAACGCCCGCGTGGCTGGCCGCCTCCTCCACTCTGCCCTCGATGACGCCATTGGTGGCGCCCCTCTCGCCGTCCCCGGCCTCGGGAGCAGGCGGAGCAGCGCGGAAGCGGCCGCAGCCGGGCGGCCATGAGCGCTTGGCGGAGACCCTCCTCGGCCTGACCCCGCGGGCCGCCAGCCGCGCGCCGATCGGCGTCCGCGCGGGCGGCGCCGGCGGCTCCACCCCCACCATCAGAAGTTCAGAACACAAGCCCCTACAAATCCATCCAGATAAAAAGAAAGGCACTTTAATCAACCCAAACGAAAAAGATAAGAACCAAACCCTAAAATTCAGATTCCGCCGCATATCCCGCGGCTGGACGGCCCGACGAACTACCGTAGAAAGAGGGGCCGCGGCATTCACCTGGCACAGACGTCAGACGGGCCGCCGCGGCGGCGGCGGAGGCGGCTGTTGGCTGTTGGCGATGTGGGCGGAGAGCGAACGAGCGAGCGAGGCGGAGGGAAGTAGAGAAGCTGACTCCCGGATTCCGACGAGGTGGTGCTAGGCGACCATTAAAGCCTGCGGCGGACGGAAGGGGGTTGCTCCTAGAATTTTGGGGCCCCGATGATGCTCTGCTTGTGCATATCTATGTTTGGAGAAGAGAAATATGTCCGGAGTATTTATAGAAAGTATTCATGCGTAGATACAACTTTCCTAACCAAATTTGATTGTGCCAAGATTTGATTTTTATTTTCCTTATATAAATGATGAAAGATTTGGTCTTTTTAAAGACTGACCTAACCGACCCGACCTCGTTAACATCTTAGTAGTACAAAACTTTGGACCCCGATAACGCCTGAACGTTCGATCTCAAGCACCATCAGCCCGAGCATATCGTTCGACGGGCAATGGGGAACAATCGAACAATTTCGTTCGATCTGAAAAACGTCCCAGCGTGAACGATACGCTCGCCCAATCGAGAAAACATGTCGCTAGAGAAGAATAATGGACGGGCCAAAAAAAAAAAAAGGCCTGCATTTGAGCACATACAGTAGAAGGCCCTTAAAAATGACAAAAAGACATAAAAAGATAACATATGTTTTTTTACGTGACCATATTACATCCATTTACTTAACAATTGACATGATATTTATGTAACAAATGAAAATTCCAAAAAATTGCCATTCAAGTTTACCAAACTATGTTATGATTTGCCATGATATTATTTATTTTAAATGGCCACATTTACAATAAATTTGATTTCTAAGAAAGCACGACAAGTTTGCCATGGTAAAATATCAGAATTTCCATAGAAAAAAATTATGTTCGCAAAATTACATGGTAAAGTTACCAGGAAAAAATAGAATGAACAAAATACAAAAAACAATTGCCATGGTAAATTCTCTACTACTTAAAAATAATGTAAGGTTTCATGTTCCAATTTCCTTCCACCGTCTCTTTGTCCAATTTTCTCTCCTATGATAATCAGTCTCCTTAATTTACTTACCTTCTGAACCAATTTCACTTTATTTTACTTACTAAACTTCTCATCAGGTAAATCACGGGAGGTTTGATAAACATTTATTTACACAATCACATTTATATGGGCAAGTAAACAACCTAACGTACTAGAATATTTATAGCCCGTTGCAATGCACGGGCATTATCCTATATTAGGATGATGTTCCGCGCGTTCCTGCGGAAACCACGATAGAACATATGCATAAATAGATGCTACAAACTAAAAGTATTGCAAAAACAAATTTAAAAATGCTCTCGGGATATATTTGAAAAAAATAAAGTATATGAAGCATATGGCAAAATGTTATATAAAAAGCGAAATCTATTGTATTGGAGTCAAATGGGGTGCCATTTAAAAAAATGTGTAACATGACCTACATGTATTTTCTCCAAGCGACGTACAAATATATATAGGTCATGCTACAAAAATGTGTAACATGGCCATCTATTCCCGCACAAAATATTAGAAACAAATTGAGATGCATGATTGCTGATATGACATGGTTTCATAAATATATTAGTGTACAAATTATAAATTATGACCACACGCATGAGGAAATTCAATCAAGATACTCACGCTGCTGCTGAAGCCTCTGGCAGTGGAAACCTGCCAAAGAAGACTTTGCCCAAGAAGTTTGCTTTGAAGACAAAGTCTTCAACTTCAATGCCCTCACGGCCAAGTTCTTCAACAACAAAGTCCTCAGCTGTGAGGCCCACTGCTCCAATTCCTCAAGCTACTTCCTCAAGGGCAGCTCAAATGCTCTCTGTGGCTGGAACTTCTTCAGTTGCTGCCACAAAGTCCACAACACATGTGCATCTTGCAACGTGTCAGCGGACTGCCGGATTTTCAATTGCCCCAGGGGCATCTGCATCTGCCTTAGCCAGTGTACATACTTCTTCAAGTGCAACAGGGTTGAAGGTCAAAGCCACAGGTGGATGAGGTACAAGACCAAGTCCTCACAAGCGTGTGGTCATCAAAGTTCCCTCTGCATCAGAGGATGGTGAAGCTGATGATGAAGAACTTGCTGAAATCATCGGAAACAAGCAACAAAGAGTTGCTCAAGCAAAAGGCACCCAACTTCCTCTTCTTATAGATCCAACGACTGTGCTTGACTTCATTGACATCCGGCACAATGATCCAAATACTCCTATTGATGATTTGAATCTGCCTCCTGGACCAAGCCATGTGTTGACAACTTTTATAGCTGAAGAAAAATGGAAGTATGAGACTGCCCACAAGGCCAAGAAGCCTCGGTATAAGAAAGAGCGCTTCTTGAAGACCAACGTTCTGAGAATGACTCCTGAGCAACTCCTTGCCGTACAAGCTAAAATCAAAGGCTTTAGTGACGAATATGACCGCTACTATGCCGACTGGAAAGGAGCCAAGGTTAGATTCGTCAATACGGTGACCACGGCCATCAATGACCATAATGCAAGGGTTGCAGCTCGATCGCAACCACAAGTTCCCCAGGCTAGCTCATCAGCTTCGCCTGCTGAAGAATCTGCCAGGGCAGCTGAAGACATTGTTGTGCCTGAAGAAACCGCCAGGGCAACTTCAAATGTTGTGCCTGATGAACCACCAAGGCCAGTTGGGCCTCAAGAAACTGAAGAAAACAGGGCAACAACTCAAGTTGTGCATGAAGAAATAACCAGGGTGACTGCATCAGTCGTGCCTGAAGAATCTGCTCCACCTTCATCCTCTGCCACTGCTGCAAAGTCTTCAAGGGTCAACAAAGTCACACTTTCTTCTGCATCAGAAGTGAAGAAAACCAAGACTGCAGAGCAATAGGCCGCTAAGAAAAGAAAGGCATCAATCACTGCAGAAACTTCAACTACGAAGAAACCGAGGACTTTGTCAGTTTCCTCCACATAGCCCATTGATGCAACTCCAATCTCTGTTGTGCCCACTTTTGAGATTGTCCCATTTGGTGAAGACTATGTCTTGCTAGATGATGAAGATGAAGAAACCCACTCTGCTGCTTCCTCAGAGCAAGTGGATAAAGAAATTGAAGTTGAAGCACACGCTTCATCTTCACAGGTATCATCGCCCCAGCCTCAGTTTACTGCTGAAGAGGCTGGTGTTGAAGAAATTGATGAGGATGTGGACATTGGCTCAACAACGCCATTAATCAGTGATGACTATTGGGAAGCTGCTCACCCAAATTCTCCAATGACCACACCTCTCACTCAAATTCATCAGTCCCCTGCTCAGATTGAAGAAATATTGACTGGCTCTGAAGGACATCCAACTCCTCTGAAGTCCATACCTGAAGAGATTCCAGCTGCATCAGCTGAAGAAATTCAAACCCAAACTGTGGCTGAAGAACCTGCTGTTCAAATTCCTCAGTCCGAGAGCTCTATGCCCGATGCAATAGCTGAAGAAATGACCAAGTCTGATGCCATTATAGAAGTGAGGATGCCTACTATAAATCTTCAAACCAAAGCCCTCACTGCCATTCAAAGGCACACGAGCTCCAAAGCCCAAGTTCAACAACGCTAATTTCTTTGATGAGCGCATGTTCTTCACTGGAGAATCGCCATATGATTCAGCAAGAATCAGGCGCAAGAGGTTCTGGACTGCCAGTCAGGTCAACTACTATGTCACTATTCTGTTTGATAAGAACAAAGTCTTCTAGCACGGGAAAATTCCTCATGTTGATATGGAGTCCATTCCATGCTTCACACCTGTCCTTACTGTTCTTGATGAAGCTGGGCTCTTGAACTTTTTCTCTAACATATGGGACTGGAATGAGGAGCTAATTCTTCAATTCTATGCCACTCTGCACATTTCTGGTGAGGTTAATGACGTCAACTCCTAGATTCTTGACTGGCTGACTGAGGACACTCACTTCGAAGCTCCAGCCACTGAATTATTCAAGCACTTCCAGTTTCTCCACCTCAGGAAGGTGCTAAGTGCATATATGAGGAACCTGAGCTCCCAGACCATATGATGCAAGTGCTGATGAAGCCTTTGGCACCTGGCCAAGCCCCAAGAATGACCTTCCTTGTGAAGGATCTGTTGTATGTGTCAGGACTATTTATCGAATCATGACCAAAACCCCCAGTCCTATCAAAGGGCACAACTCTGAAGAAGAAGATGTTGTTGGAGTCATGAAGAATCTGCTATTCTATATCATCCATGGGATTCCCATCAACATACATGATTTCTTCATGAGGACTTTGGCCAATGCTGCATTGTCACCATTTGACTTGAAGCCTTATGCCCCTTTGTAACGCTCCGGACACACCCGTCGGCGGTACCAACTTCCCGGTTGGTCACCCATCCTAGAACTACT
>CBMN010758527.1:0-11285 GCA_000582825.1 Hordeum pubiflorum
AATAGGTTAGTCCCAAAAAACAATATAAAGTTGCTATAAAATGAATGTAAAACAGCCAAGAATGATAATATAATAGCATGGAACAAGCTAAAATTATAGNNACGTTGGAGACGTATCACTCCTTGATTTGTCTGCCCAAGCAGGAGAACAGAGGAGCAGGACGCCGGTCATCCATGGTTCCCGTCGCCGGCAAGGGTCGCGCCCTCAGAGTCCACCCTCTCCTCTCTCTAGCGCGCGGGGCAGATCTTTGTGCCCGAACGGCCGCGTCTTGTCGGTCTCGCAGTGCAGGCACCGCCTTCTCTCTGCAACCGCGGCCTCCGCGGCGGTCATGGAGGGCGCGGCCGGCGCCTCTTTCTTTTTGGATGACTTGGCAAGCTTGTTGTTTGGGAAGAGTGGGAAGGCAGCTCCGGACTTGGACGGCGAGATGACCGCAGAGGTCGGGGAGGGCGGCGAGGCCAACGCGAGCGGGAGCATGAGCAGACAGGAGGACCAGTTGCACGACACGACGTGGGACCGGTGTGGGCCTTCGCGCGCAGCAAGGTACCGCCGCGGCGGGGGCGCGCGGCGCTGTCTAGGACGAGGGGGAGAGGGGCCGGAGGGGCCGTTGGGCTCGCTCGACGGGTCCATGGCGCTCGTCCTTGCTGGCGACGCCGGCGGTGACGGTGTACCGTGGGATTCGTGGCCGCCGCGAGCACCGTGAGGTGTTCATATTTTCTTTTAGGTGGGAGTTTTTTTTTGCAAAAAAGACTCATCCAACGATGTCTCACGTGAACCATTACGCCACGCCACCATTTGCAGGACCCATCTGTCATAATCATGTTTAAAATGAACAAATAGGTTAACTAGTGTTTTTTATAAAAAATTAGCCTCGAAATTAGTGGTTTTGGACACAAGACTGTAAAATTGTGGTTTTCGCAACTCTAGCCTTCAATATCCATGTTTTCCGCAATTAACTCATTCTAGCTAGAACACGATTCAATGTATTATTCCTTACCAATATTGGAACCTGCACTGATTTGTGTATAAGACAATTCAGGGAATGCATCCAGAGTAACAAAATGTAGATTTGCCGAAGATTGATCATCACCTCCTTCTTTTACTAGGCCTCGAGTGAAAATAACTCAGGAGTGGATTATGCCACCCCAGCCCCCACCCACCCACCTCCGACCGTTAAAAAAGTATTCTCCTTTTTTGCCGGTGAAGATTCACGTTCACCATCTTCTTGACTACCATATGCGTACACGACTATAATAAAAATTAAGTAGAGAAATTGCTGATGGAATGGTATTAGACAAGGAGGAGAGGACAACCTTGGATGTACATCATTGCTTTCCACTGATTGATCGAGTGAGATGACAGGAAAGCAACAACCCAGGAAGAGGCTGCTGCTGCTTTGGAATGTCCTGAACAGTGTCAAGTAAGCAACACGACGCCTAATCATCCATCGAGAGAGAATTCCATATAGGACGTGACAATCTCTATCCTCTAGCTGCTGTCATTTTCCTCGCCATGGCTCCAGTAACCCAAGCAGAAACATGCAAGAGTGAGATTTGTAGCCGCATATGGACTACACAAACAACCTCTGCAGCATTTTGTATGTGTGTACATGTTCATACTGCACAATGCGGTAGGTGACAAGTTTTGGGGCATGTAAAGCCCGTACCTGGAGACTTGTGCTTGCTTGGGACGACAGACAAAAGAACACTACAGTAGTAAAAAAAAAAAACAGTCAGGTTGTGGACTAGGTACAGTTGCCGTTAAAAGTAGAGTGATGCTCCTATATACGTTCCCACACACGCATTCTTTCTCTGGTCTATCCATAACTACATATTTTAATGGTAAACTCTATATGATCAGTTTGCGTGGCTCGTTGGTAGCTCGACACAAAGCCTCTCAAGCTGTTAATTTCGCTGATTGATACTTCTCGCGATCAATCCACGTCCCCTTCAAAACGGATCGATCATACACGGATGGACCAGCGTCAAGTTGCAGCATGCAAACACGCCTCATAATCTCATACGATCCACGGCAAGCGGTCCCCCATCGTGAGACGATCGACCCAAGTACGAATGCTACTCAATAATGTAGATAAGTTCAGAAAATTGAATGTGTACATATCTCGGCTTATTTCCACGTCCAAAACAAAATAAGATCATTTTCTTCAGTGCACTTGGTTTCTTCTAGATTAATTGACCTAATTTTCAGTACTACTCACTCCATACTAGTTTCTCTAATCTTTGACCAAATTTATAACAGATAATCATCAATGTTTTACAATACCGTTGGATTTGTCACAAATTTTCGTATCATATATATTCAGTATCATAAATGTTCATACTTTAGAGGTGGATGGTTTCTATACGAAGTTGTTGGGTCTTGCTCCAGAACGTGAGCATGCGCTCCAACTTGACGTGCTTTACCTGCCCGTGCACGACCTGGCGCACCTAGAAGCTCCATTCACAGAGAGGAGATGGTGCGCATTAGGACAGTTAGCCTTGTGCATGATGCACTTAAGATCTTTGACAAGGCGCTGGCTTCTAGATTGGCAAAGGAGCTGCCGCAACTCGTGGGCAACCATCCAAGATCGCTACACGATAACTTCATGCTCGTGCAATGCACGACCCACCGTCTGCACGCGTTGCGTGATCCTACGGTCTTGGTGAAACTTGACATCTCCAAGGCTTTTGACTCTATCCAATGGTCGTTCCTCCTTGAGGTTTTGCATCAAATGGGCTCTAGGCCAAGGTGGACCGCTTGGATATGCGGGCTCCTGTCAACATGTTCGATAAAAATCATGGTCAACGGTGTGCCGGGCGAAATGATCTTTAATTGCCAGGGCATACGGCAGGGAGGCCCAATATCTCCTATGCTATTTATCCTTTGCATGGAACCCCTTCAAAGGCTATTCAAAAGAGCAACGGACACCGACCTCCTCGCACCTCTTGCATGTTCCGGCCTAGAACAGAGGTTGTCTATGTTCGCAGACGATGTCACCATCTTCCTCAAGCCGAGAGCATGGGATCTCATGGCATGCGCCTCCATCCTGGGTTTGTTCGGGCAAGAGTCAGGGCTGCAAGTCAACTTCGCTAAAACCGCCGCCATCTCTATCCGGTGCACTCAAGGAGAGATGCAATTGGTGCGCGATACACTGGGATGCTCGACCACCGAATTCCCATGCAAATACTTGGGTATCCCTTTATCCATCAGGAAGCAAATGGCAGCACAGCTTCGAGGCCTCGTAGACCACCTAGACGCACGCCTGACGCACTGGAAAGTGGCAACCTTACCTCCGAGCAGTAGGCTACTGCTGATTCAGTTTGTCCTCAGTGCAATACCAATCCACTCGATGCTGGCAATGGTCCTTTCGCAGAAAACACTTACGGTTATGGTCAAAATATGTCATGGATTTCTATGGAGCGACCAGGCGGAGGCCGGAGGAGGAAAGTGTGTCGTTACATGGGATGTTCTCTATCGGCGCAAATGGGCCGACGGCTTAGGTATTATGGACATGAGATGGATGAACATTGCGCTACAAACAAAGTGGCTATGGTTGCAAAAAAACATACGGGAGTAGTTCTTGGGCGGAGTTTTCCTTCTCCATCCCAAAAGAATCAAGGCAGCTCTTTCAAACGGCTGTGAGAGTCGTGATGGGCGACGGGAGGGACATGTTGTTCTGGGAAGACCGCTGGACCACAGGTAAATGGGCTCACGATATTGAGCCATCCATTGACTTGGCTGCATTGGAACAATTCATGGCCGTTTGGCCCATGGTTGTGGCAACCCAGCTGGACGATCAGCGTCATGACACCACCGTATGGGCATGGTACAAGGAAGGACAGTTCTCAGATAGGTTGGCTTACGAGGCAAAGTTTTGGGGAATCAAAGTTGATCGCGCGGCCACATTCACCCAGGGCTCACGAGAACCGCTAAGATTCCGGTTCTTTGCTTGGTTGGCAGCCAAGAACTGATGCTGCACCTCGGATAGGTTGGCGCGTAGAGGCCTACCACACCAGGAGGCATGCCCATTTTGCGACCAACACGAAGAAACAATTGACCATCTACTTTTGCACTGCGCCTTTGCGCGAAACATATGGTCCAAGATATTGCCACCATTGGGAATGGGGCATGGCGAGCCGCGGACGAAGGAATCTCACCCAGACTGGTGTGCTAGGAACAGCCAAGACGACCCAACAAGACGATGATCAAGGACGACACGCACCATTTGCCTACTAACCATGTGGCAGCTGTGGAAACACCGCAATGTCATTTTGTTTGACGGCAAAACTCCATGCCTACACGACATGCTACGTCTGATAGTGAGCGTATTTAAACTGTGGCAGTTAGAAGGACTATTGCATGACGAGGGTGCATTGGTGGGTCTCCTCGTAGTAGCACTAGAGTGGGCGCAGGCCGAGTAGTTTACTTGTTTAGAGGATGGAGTGAGGTGTGAGTCTCATGTAGTCATGCCTTGTAAAACAACGCAGTGGTTCTTTTCCCGTTCCTCCGTCTTTAATATATAATAAGCACACTCATGTGTATTTGAATAAAAAATATTCGTACTTCTCTAAAAAAATAGAAGAAAGTTCATACATTTTAACTTTGAAAAATATATTGTATGCCCTCTAATTTTTGTACGACCCTAATCCTGATAAGGACCTGAATCCCTATGCTTATTTCGCTAGTCATGGATCAATTATTAGCATCCACTGTTTATGATGAAATATCAAATAAGTACTAAATCATAGGTCTAGTCCTTATTGAGAAGACATGTGAGTTGTCGACCTTCATTTGACGTGCATCTCTTGAGCTCGTCGGATCTGCCACCGCCACCGTAGTGGTCAGCGACTTTCTCCACCACCTTCCTTGATGGCAGATCGGATTGGCGTCCAGGCTCTCTGTTCTTTGACCATTCTTCTACCAACACTAGGAAAATAGAGGAGGGTCGTTATTTGCGCGATGGGGGAGAGGATCATGATCGGTAATGAGATGGTGCTAGTCAATTTGCGTTGTGCGTGTTGGTCCCCGCGTCTTCCTGAATCAGCGGCGGCTAACCCTGGCTCTCGAGGCTCTTTCTTAGGGGATGAGCTCCCCACGGGTTCGCTAATGACTCTGTTGGCCAATGAAGAATCCACCTGAGTCTAGGCTCGAATTTTGGCTATTGAGTTGGTTATCATCTCTAGGAGCAATGCTACAACGAATATTATTCGTCTTTCGCAAGTGGGTGTGTTTTTACGGAGAATAGTGATCATTATGCTCAACTGAGACAAGTTTAAAAACCTGGATTGATCGTTAGTTATCGAACCACCCACAACAAAATCCCCCATTGCATGTATCATTTATTTCGCATGGTCTCGTCGTCATAAGACAAAAGTTTTAGAAATCAATGACGGAAGAAGTCTTCGTAAGCCATGAAAAAGGGATACTTGGGGTGTTACTCTAACACCGTGCTATCTTTTACATAGCTTTTACTCCCGTAAATGATGTTTTTGTTACAAAGTTCTTCAAAACTATTCCCGACAAGAAAATGTTGGCTACATGAAGTAGAATAACTGCCAGTCAATTTCTATGTCTAAATAATGACATTTTTATTTTAGTTATCTTGGCCTAACTCACCAGCATAATAACGAATCCCACTGCTACAACTATGCTAAGTTTTGAGTGAAGAAAGAGTGGGCTATCTAGATGTACCGATCGGAAATGAACCTAAAATTTCTCATTATTTTGGCTTAAATAACTGAGTTCTCTATGGCCTTGTTTCTTGCTTGAGGACGATCAATTTTTAACTTTGTGGAGGTTGACTAGTGTATTTTTACACTCATTTCCACATTGTTTAAACCATATAATCCGGGATGTTCCGTGAGAATCACTCGACACTATCACTAATGACTTATGAAAACAAGAGATTGCAAATTCCTTTCTTTATCTTGTTTCCCACATAATTGGGTCATTTAAGGTAAGTGATCGAAGCATATATGGAAAATATGAAGTCTAGCAATCATCCCCAAGAAATCGGAGGTGCAAAGACGCATTTAGGAGAGACACGATGCATGGCACTAGTGCAACCACTCGTACCATACGCCACCGGCTTCGTGACGTCATCTCGAGCCAACTTTATAAAAGGGATGAGGCCCCATTTGCAACAGAACATCACTCATCTACAACGGAACGTCGTGCAAATCATCTAGGAGACGAGAGAAGCCAGAAACCCTAGACACCACCATATCCGTATCAATTATCCCCTAGCCATTTACCATAGTTTGTAAACGGATTACATTGGATATGGCGGCGCTGTAAGACTATTATCAATCATTCATCTTCAAGTTTGATCTACAATTATTTTCTTCTCTGATTCACGTACGATGTGTGAGTAGTACACTCAGGCTATGAGCTAAGGCGTAGCCTTGTAGACTCATGTACTTGTCCACAGATAGTTTGGATTGACTTTAATAGCAAACGTATTTATGTATATCATAACAGAATTGTCTCTTACCTTTTTCACGTTTTAAGGCCCCGCGGGTACCCGGGATCCCAAGGATCGAGTAAGGAAGTAAAGTGCAGGGATGAGTGAAAGACTATGCTGAAAGCTGGTGACATCAAAGAAAAATACGACAGTTGAAAAAACCTCCCTCGAAAAGTGAGGTGTGATCATTACATGCCTAGTGCATTGGTATGGAGAAATACTTCGTAATAGAGGTAACCCCGCAAGATGGTAAAGGCCTTGGTTGGATAATGGAATTATCATTCGGATGTTGGTCGGTCACTAAGTTATTAGGACGCACCCCCACACATACACATTGACAACACATCTTAGTGATGTCTACCGGGACCATGTTGAACTTTTAGATGAAATCCCAAGTGCAAGTATACGGCTGCAAGTTAAAATCTTAAGCCCTAGCCTATTTTCCTAATATTGTTTTCTCTCTAAAACTGTGTCATATTGGTCTGGAAAAGTAGAATTCTTCGTGATGAGAAAAGCTTGCAAGAATCACCTCTCAATTAGCAGTTATTATCGTAGGATCGATACCAAGGGTCACCTCTGAGGGAAAATGCAGGTACTATCTACATCCAAAACCAGATCAAAGGTAATCAAAACTGATGTTAAATTATGGAGTTTATGTAATGCCATGGATGATCACTTTAACTAGCAAAAATCTCACTAACATGTGTATGTTCTCATTCATCGCACAAGGGTAAATTAGGAAGACCATGTGTGGCTATCAGCTAGCACACACAATTGTTTCGAACGAATCGTATGCGATGACTTTTTGCGCGCTAGTTTCCCCCTCCACCTAGACAAAAATTTCACCATCCGCCCTAGTATCTTGTTTCCCCCCTTCTTCTCCCTCACCAAAAAACGCATTTCCCCGTTTTCTTAGCTTCCTGCGCTCAAACCCTTGCTAATGTGTGGCGTCCTCATCGGGGACGCTATACTCCATCCAGTGCCCTCCTCCTTGATCTAACAAGGTAAGCCACCACTCCTCCTCCTCCATCACAATAGCTCGACTGCCGGCCAAACACCTCCCATAAAAATTCCTATCCTATCCTTCCAACCCTCGCCACCCGTCACTATAGTCCATGAAGAATGACCGGGAGCTCGGGGAGTATTTGGCAGCGTGCAGGCAAATCGCAGCCACACGGGCAGAGGCTGCCCAGCTGGCCGTCAAGGCCACAGTCCACGCTTCACATGCCGATGACACTGTGCGGTTGTCTACTTTGAATCATAGGGCTTGGGGAATTTTCTGGGCCACAGTCGGTGCCTACGAAGACCACTACTTGGTATTTTTTGTTCGTGCACATGCTTACCTCATGTCCGGAGCCATCGTGTTGGTGCCTGGACTGGCCGAGGAAACCCACCACGACGAGGAAGTAAAATGGTCATCTTCTCGAATGACGAGGAGGGAACCCACGAGTGGAGGCCTTGCTCTCTTCCAACTGGAAGGAGCCCGTCGTCATCTCCTCCTCTAACGAGGAGTAGCTTGTTTTAGTTTACTAAGACCTAGTTTTAACTAACTATGCCCAGTTGTATATCAATGTTGTTATGCAATACGATCTTCAAGCATGTATGGAATGTAATGTTCTATTGTTCAATGTGTGTTGAATTGCACCTCTTCGTTTAGTTGTGCAATATTATGTTCAATTTTGCATTGCTTGGTTCAATTGTTGGGGTTCAATTTTGTATTGTTATATATATGAGAAATAGATAAATATTATTCTATTATATACACAAGAAACATATATAAATGTTATATTTGTTTGGTATTAGGTACTTAACTAGCATTTCCAAGGTTGAAATCAGTTGGATTTGTACTTTTTTTATTTTACTTCAACCTATTATTGACACGTTGTTAATTCTTATTTAACGTGATCAATATCTATTTTATGTAGTTGCAGGTAACGATGGGAGACGCTGAGTTTATCATCGAGGTTTGCAAATGATTCTTTGGTTTATAGTACATTATTATGCAATTGCGAAAAACTTTGTAATATTTACGTCTTTCACGCAGGTCCTGATGTTAGAGATTTAGATCTACTCTTCGACCCATTTTCATACGAAGAAATGAGAGGTCCATAAATATCAGTCAAGTCAAGAAGTTGAGGAAAATTGTTAGGATAAAGAAACAAGCAAGGAAACTCTTTGTTCGCGAAAGGAAGAAGACATCGATGAACTATGGAATGGTACTAATTAACTTCATTACCTTGTTTTCTCCTGCGCATGATATTTGAGTATTTAGACAATAAATTTATGAATGTATTTGCTTTCAGTGTTTTTTCAAAGCTGTTCACTGATCATTACCTATCAAACCACATGTATGCTCAAGACACAAGGAATGTATTGAATGTCCGCCCCTATACCAGTATATGTATGTATGTATGTATGTATGTATATGTATGTATGTATGTATGAGACGACAAAACATCTCTCAAGAATCGATGTATACATACCAAGCGTCTAGCTTGGTAAGCCACCAACAAAAACTTGAATCGATGTATACATATGTGCCATGCAGCTATTGAATGTGCACAAGTATAGTCTTTCTTCACCTATAGTATATATACCTACAGAATACCGTCGTGGTCAGATTGGCTCGATCGACCCAAGTACAACATTATTTAATACTAATAACAAGACTAAGCAACACACACAGTATTTCACTAAAAAAGAGAGCAACACACACATTGACAACTGACAAGTCATATGGCGTGTCCGGTCAGCTACAGTACTAATTAGTTGAGTCTCGTCCAGCCGGCAAGCGACATGGAACCGTCTCGAATCGGCGCAACGGGGCGACGTCATTTTCCGGCCACTCCGGGGCGGGGGCACGCACTTCCGGCTGGCTGGACTGGACCACCGTCCACCCGTAGCCATCGCGTGGCCGTCGGCCGCTCGGCGGTTTGCGAGTTACACGCAAGCGTATGCCAATCGACCCACATGGCCGCACGGCACGCGGGCCACCGCCAAGATATCGATCCGCGCCGACGCTAGGCGCCGCTGTTGCCATCTCGCGCGCTGCCGTGGGACTGACGACGCTAACCTGCCTCCACCGCGGCCACGTTCATCGAGGGTCAAAGGCGTCGAATTGGCAGTTCTCTCTGACCGGCTGTCCATACGACGACTGATTCTCAAATCGAACAACACATCATTACACGGATCGGTAAAGAGAGTGGGACTATAAGATATCTGTTACTATTTTAACGGTAGAGAGTGGGACTGTAAGATATATGTTACTATCTTAACGGTAGATCGAAAGAGAAATAGCTATATGCATGTCGTTAGAATGATGTTGTCGACGTAAAGCAGCAGGTAACATGTAGAAACGCCCTGTGTGTACACAAATAACGAGGCATCCGAGTGAATGGAGCGAAACTCGAGCTGATGAACAAAGGCTGCGACGCAGTACCAGGCACTTGAGTCCATACAAGGAGCGGGAGAGCTAGCAGACATGATCGGGATGTGCGTCGTCAACGAAGCCGGTGGGCTGCTGGTAGAAAACCCGTTCATCAAGATGGCCATGAAGAAATGCATTGAAGACATCCATCTGATGAACGGGCCATGCACGCAATACGGCAAGCTGAAAAAGGATGTGGATCGTGCCCGGTTTGACAATCGAAGTAAATGTGTGGGTGAAGTCAACAACCACATGCTACCAAAAGCCGCAGACCACCCAACAAGCCTTATACCGCTCGAGTGTACCATCGGGACGGAGCTTATGCCTGAACACCCTCTTGCCGCTGATGACATTAGCATGTGGGGGTCAAGGGACAAACTGCCACGTCCGGTTCCGCAACAAGGCATCAAACTCCTCCTGCATGGCCGCAAACCAGTGAGGATCGCGAAGTGCAGCATAGGCTGATGAGGGAACCGACGATGGTGCGGATGTCGAGGCAGTGCACACGTATTGGTCGAAGAGATAGTGGCCACTCGGACAATAAACGCCCTCACGCGCCCGAGTGACCAGTCCTGGTGCATCGATCGGAGCTGCCACCGGAGAGGCAGCCTCCGACGAGGTGACCGGCGAGGCCGAAGGAGACACCGAAGATGCCGGGGTACGCGACGTGGCTGGCGAAGGAGTCGCCGGCAAGGCGACCAGCGTAGAGGCCGGTGTGGCCGGCCTAGAGGTCGGCGTTGCCGGCGTGGCTAGTGTGGCCGGTAAAGAAGCCAGCATTGCTACCGGCGAGGCAGCCGGTGTAGAGGCCGGGGCCGCCAATGCAGCCGCCAAACATGGCGGTAGGACGTGCCAATGAGGTGCGCGATAAAGTCCGTTGGGCCCCGATGCTGCCTCCATAGGTGGTACCTGCTGAAATGGGAAACACCTCTCATCAAAGTACACGTGCGGGGAAGTGATGACTTGATGAGAGACGGGGTCATAGCAGCGATATCCCTTGGTGTTAGTGGGATAACCAAGGAATACGCAGGCGATGGAGTGGGGTGCGAGCTTATGAGGTGAGGTGGAGGCGACACTAGGACAGCAAAGACACCCAAAGACCTGTAACGCATCATAGGATAGTGATGAGCCGGAGAGATGATGATGTGGTGTATAATTCCAACGAACGCGAGAAGGGCGAACATTGAGGAGCAAAGATATTGTAGCTAGGGTGTCGGGCCAAAACCGAGGAGGGATATTGGCATGGAATAAAAGAGTTCACAAACATTCATTAAAGGTACGAAGAATGCGTTTGGCAGGACCATTTTGCCGGGGGGTGTATGGACACATGAGGCGGACGATGGTGCCATGGGAGCTAAGGAGCGAGCGAATACTACTCCAGGAAGGTCCAAAGATGACACA
>CBMN010758531.1:0-10449 GCA_000582825.1 Hordeum pubiflorum
AAAGGCATTAGAATCACTCTCTAAAGCATTATTATTCAACAAAACATATAAATAACAGTAGGAAATCATNNTGCAAAATGGACGTATCACCTACCTCTTCCCACCTCACTGCTTCCCAGGTGAAAACACTAACTGCATTGGGCGGCAACGGCGCTCAAGGTGGCGTGCTCTTTCTGAAGGCGCTGTCATGAGAGCTTTATGATGGTGGGCACCGTTTGGGTTCATTGGCAGGTGCAGGTGGCATCCCCCTCTTCCTCCAGGGGGCATCTGCTCAGGGAAAAACCCTAGATCTAGGTTTCCCGGATCGGATCATGACGGAGTCAGTGGTGTCGTTTCCCCCCTCGAGGACATTGTTTTGGAGCAGAGATTCACTGGAGGGGGCAACAGGTGGAGCGGTGTTGCATCTACCGCGTTGAAGACGGCGGGTTTCGACGTCGTGGAGCAGTGGAATTTAGGCGTTGCACACGGTTTGATGGACGCGCGCAGGCTGGTGGCGTTGGCTGGCATCATGGTGACATCGATGGCAGATGGGCCTGGCAAGGTCTACGCAATGATCCCTCCTAAAAATGGGACGGCGGAAAATGGCGGCGACAGATCCTAGAGCGTGCGCATGCGGTGCGCGCTGTGGGACGTCTAAACCGGTTGGTGCTCTCCGCTTGCCAGGTGGGCGGCTTCTGGAGGTCACTAGATTAGATGGTCTCCGTTGATGCGGTAAGGGCGCGTCGTATTCTTATAGGTGTAACGAATTTGTTCACTTTGTAGGTGGCTTTGGATTAATCTTTGTATTTGTTTTGTTAGACCCTGTTGAATAATTTAATAAAGATGATTGTATGCATTATTTTGATGCAGAACCCGGGATAATCTTCTTTAAAAATATATCTAGGTTACTTTTTCAAGAACCAAGTGATAGTCAATCTCAATATGCTTTGGCACTATATTAGCCGAGAGTTATGGAGCTGAAAAAATATGCTTTGGCACTATATTAGCCGAGAGTTATGGAGCTGAAATATTATCACACCACAAACGAGCGGCTCTTGTCTGCGGCACACTACCCAATCCACCAAGCAATGTTTGCACCCAAATAGCTTTGAGCAGTTGCATTGCCCAAGCTTTATATCCAGCTTGTATTTGATGAGAAATACTCCAGTACCTTTATATCCAGCTTCTATTTCTCTCTTTTTTGACCTAAGAAGGAACTTGGAAATGAACGAGAAACGGGTACAAAGTGCCAGTCTAACGAAGAGGACTGTATAGTCCATACACCATACCAATTGCTGTCTCTTCCTTTAAAAAAAATTTAAAGAATATTTCTGTAAACCCCAAGGTACATTACACAATCACGCATCTCCTGATTACAATCCACTCTAGGATGACCTGAATCATTCTACATTCACACCATCGCCATGTACGTTCAGCATACAGAGAAAACTCAAGAAGAAATAAGAATAACCCAGAATTTTTGAATTTACGGGGCGAGGGGGAGGAGGTAGCACACGTGTACACCGAAATTGCCAGAAAAGCAGAAACCCGCAACAAAGGTGTACAAGGTTGCAAGACAGTATGCACAGAACCTCGGTGTTGCAGCAAGAACCATACCATATGAACATGTTCCTTCCTAGGTTGCTTCAACTGAAAGTATCTCAAGCTCTGCCCACCAAAGCGGAGATAATCTCGGCGTTGCTGCCTCCGGCGAAATCGCTAGCACTTCTCGCAATTTAGTGGTGACCTCTCTCATACTTGGTCTCTTTTTCGGATCGCTTTGGATGCAATCCTCGATCAACTCGCAAATGATATCTAGATCATTTTCTTTGTGAGTCGTCAAGGTAGGGTCAAGCAAGCAGGATATACTCCGGTCATCCTTAATGCACTCCATAGCCTGTGAGAGAACAAAGTGACACATATTGTTACTTCTATATGCCATTTCTGTGGATTATAAGTTTAAGTATTCAGTGTCTTTGTCATGCTTACTAAGTTCAAAAGAGAGCCCGTGTGTTCAGAATATGGAGGCTTTCCTGATATGATTTCCAGCATGAGTAGACCAAAACTACATACATTCCCAGCTGGATCAGCACGTATTGGCTCATGGTGCTCACTGGAGTCGTCATTCTTGGGCATCTTTTCTTTGGAAATTACTTCTTGCCAAACATTCATGTCGGCTATCTGTGAAAAGGCTCGGTTTTAGGAGCAGAAGCGTAATACAATGTCCTCATTCCTGATCTTATTTCAACTTGTTCAAATTAACTTCTAATACAAAGACCGTACCGTACATGCACGCCCCAGGAAAAAAATTATTCATATGAATTGGACGATACTTCACCTTGTTTAGTTATAGGGTACACAAAAGTGCATGTAATTTATGTTAGTTTGTCTTTTTTGCATAATGTCCAGAAAAGAGGTTTAGAATGATGAAAAAACAGTTGTCTGCTATAATTTGCTCTTTTCATATTACCAGAATTTTGTGTGGAAATACAGTTATGGAAATTCCTTTGAAGATCAAATAAACAAAAGTTGTGAATTCATAATCATGTACCTTTGCAGCTCCATCCTCGGATAACAATATGGCACTTGATTGTAGGTCAGGGTGTGTTATACAAGGGTTGAGCTCATGCATGTGTTGCATGCAGTATGCTACTCCCATAATTACTCTCATCCTACCATTCCAATCGATATGATCAAATCCCTCAACTGCAAAAGGCAAAGCAAAACATTTTAATTTGAGCACAAAGACTAAACACTAAACATTCTGACAGTAGAATAGCAGTAGAAGCTCTTACCATGGAGATGCTCATAGAGTGTCCCATTGGCTGCATATTCTAACACCATCATCCTCATGAAAGGCTCCTCCTCCTCGCAGTATCCAAGCAAATTGATGAAGTTCTTATGATTAATTCGTGAGAGCGAGTCTATCTATGTGTTCAAAAAAGCAAGTTAGACGAAATAAATTTGTTTCAGATCCACATTGCAAATTGTAGCAACAGCATGGGTTTATTCTCTTATAAGTGACACTGAATTACCTTTTTCCGGAATCTCCCCTCGGAATGCTTTGACCAATCTTTGCTGGACGCAAGCACAGTTGATACAACTGCTATCTCGACTCCACTTGATAAGGTTCCCTTGTAGACAGTGTAGTGTGGATAGCTTGACACAATGTTACTGAAGTCCTCACAAGCACCTTCCAGCTCTGAGCGTTGCAACTTGGGTACTCCTGCGGTACATCAGGAGAGCAAAACTTTTCACAGATGCCCAAGTAAGAGGCAAAGGCATGTGACAAGATAGCAAACAGAATATTTACCTGTCACAAATGCCTTCTGCAACTGGCCACTGAGTCCAGTCTTCCATGGACCTATTGTTGCCACCGACTTGTTGCGGCATAGCAAAAGCATGCATGCAATGAAAACAAGCAACAGAGCAAGTGATGGAATCACAATTGCATACAACCACTTCATAGATCTTTTTGACCCTGCTTCTGGAGGAGTATCAGAGGATTTGGGTGGAGTAACTGGAGGATTTACAGCAGGTGCAGGTGCTTCGATGGGACTAAATGCTGAGAATGATCCACTCCCCGTAGAAGGAACAGGAACAGAAGGTGGAAGAGGAGCATTTGCAGAAGAAGGCGCAGCAAGATTGCTATCCTGAAGTAGTCTGCGCCTACTAACCTGTGCAGCTGGGTTTCTTGCTGCAAGTTGTGCAGGAAGACGAGCTGGGGAGAGTAAGAAGGCATGTTATGGTACCAGCTGATGTATTTAAGAGCAAAACTGAACTTGCATAGCAGTACCCTAGCTTACCGGAGAGATTGCTGGTGTCTATTTTGTTCTCCTCCGTGGAAGAACCAGACTCGAACCTACAAAGGTCCACATTCAAAAACTGCTATCATCAGCTGATAAATCCTTTTCTTAAATAGGTTATAGAAAAAACATATGATGATAACTAAAGGAGAATTGATGATAATCCTGAATTTCCTTACCCATTATCATCTCTTTGATTCAAATTGCCCCTCCCGAGATTATCATAGATGTCGAAATCAGTTTCCTGATCAAAGTTCCCATGGGAATTTTGGACCACGGGCCATTGAAATCTGTTGTTGGAAAGCAATCTGTCGAACAAGAGAAATCGTATCATGGAATTTGGCTTGTTGATCAAACATTTCACAATGTTAATCAGTCAGACGACCTACAAATGCTTAAGTGGTGTCATTTCTGCTATCTTCTGTGGAACTTCCCCAGTCAAGTTGTTATTGCTTAGGTCCAATATCTCCAACGTTGCGAGACCACCAATTTCCTTGGGTATCAGTCCACTAAACAAGTTGTTGGATAATACGCTGCAAGAAGGCACAACAAGGAATCAAAACATTGAAATGGTTGCAGAAAATGTTATAGTCGCATGCAAAGTAAAATTACAGTATCACAAGTTGCCAAAAGCAGTATGTTAAGAAACAAGTGCTTGATTGACAGATGGACATACTTTATCGACACGACAGAGATTTCTGTGATTTTGTCTCATATTTGATCCACAGAGGTAAGCTGATATGCACACATCATTTATTCTAAGAAGGATGGAACTTAACAATCATCGGTTGGTTAGATCTATACACTTGAAATGTCCTAACTGATGGTTGGTTGACATTTTTTAAGGAAATTGACTTTGTTTAGATACTCATATCTGGTAAGAAACTTATGAAGGCAAGACAAGGCAGCAACCACTACAGAATTACCTACTTATCTCTTTACGAGATTGCAAAGAGATAACCTAGCAAAAATATCAATATATTGTTGTTCATGCTAGGTGATTTATATTTGTTGTGAGAGCATAAATACAAAACTGTATACTTACAGAGCCTGCAGATGACTAAGACTTCCTAGTTCTGGACCCAGGGTACCTCTTAATGAGAGATCTTTTAGGTTCCTGCAAGAGTATAGTTCACAGTAAGTATAATCCTTAAGATGATAAATCAAGCAAGAACCCCTGAAAAATACTGAAATAGAACAACAGTAGTCACCAAATGCAATGTCTTAAATATTCATTTGGCAAAGTTGTGGTACCCCAATGGAGTTAAAAGATAATCTTGAATGCAAAACTGAATAATCTTGAATAACAAAAGATTCTATTAAAACATTGTTTGTAGGAGAGTCACCATAAACCTTTCAATCTAAAATATGAAAACAACTAGCGATGATGAGGTAAATGCTTGATAATTAACTGAGTAGAAAACAAAAATAAAATCTTAAGGTAAACTTCTAGATGAGGTGGTTGGCGTATGGAAGTCAGCTTGGCACCAGAGCAACATATCCTGAGGGGTTCTGGACCATCATGTTTCGCTTACATTAAAATGCTCATATATCTAGTTTGGTGGTAAGATCAAGAGAGAACATGTCTTAGCTTGGTGAAAACTAGGTCTATAGAAGTATGACAAGAAATGCCACCTTTCCTTTCAAACAAGTAGCATCTCCCTCTCCCAATCTCTCTTTTTGCAACATGGACACGGTGCTGAAGAAGATGAAGGCGGAGGCGGGGGCAAACAGACAGTGGCATGCCTTAAAAAATAGGCTGCACAAACCACCGTGAGGAATTTTTCTAGTGTTCCTTCTTGTTTGGGGGGGTTGCTATTTCTTTTCTTTTTTTGTTCAACTTGGTGGTATCATTGTATAAACCTTGATTCTCTTCGTAATGAAAAGATGTGTAAAACCTTTGCATGTTCTCTAAATAATAGGAGGTAAAAACTTGGAGACGGGTTGCACCCGGAAATCTAGGATATAAAAATAAGGCTATACTGTGCCAATCAGTGATCTTATATAGGTAGAGTACAAGATTCTGTTAATGATGATTCACTTGAACACACTTGCCAAAAAAATCTAAGCACGCTAGCTAACAAAAGGTAGCCCCCATTTTGGACCTTCAATGCTATTGTATAAGTCAACAGTCTCACTTTATAGGTCAACAATCCCACGTCACAAAACTGAGAATACCAGCAGGAGAGAAGTAACCGATCATAACAACTTAGCTGTAGCCACTTGTTTGTGTTGGTGGAACGAACACGTAGTTCTAATGACCAGATTTTTTTTATTGTGTCAAAGCTTAATATAAGCTTGTGAAAGGCCTCCAGCTACCAAAGAAAACATTTCTAGGAATTTGTGAACAATGCATCCATGGTAAATTCAAGGTAAGCACTAAAAAATCCTTAAGAGTTACTCCTTATTCAGCCAAGAAAGAACTCCTACATATGAGTGTATTTTAGGAGTACTAATTTTTCAAGAGTATATATTCACCAAAGAAACCAGAGTTGGTCATTTATGTATACTATTTCATTTTCCTTATTCAGCCCAAAAAAGAACTCCTACAAATGAAATATTTTAGGAGTACTAATTTCTCTAACTATTAGAAAAAACACGAATGCACTCCTAAAATCCTTCATAATATCTACTAGCCCGGTAATGATTGAGCCTCTATGCTTAAGTCTACCTTCTCTGAATTGCTACACAAAGTGGAGACATGCTTGTGTTGGCAGTAACTCAATAGAATCAACTGATGCATTTAGTAGTCAAGAAAGTCAAGCCACGATAACTGTGAAGGAGAAAACTAGGAATAAAAGGGGCAGTTGCCAATGCAGCATCCATTTAACAATAAATCAATACTAGTAAAACTACTCTTGAAGAGAGAAAGATACAGTCAAATGGAAGACCCGTTAAAACAGAGGATGAACTACATGCTCACTTTTCTGATCATAATAATCACCGGTGAAATACAAACTGCATTTCCATTTTCCAAAAGACTCATGAGCCAGTGGTAAACATTGAGGAGAAGAAAAACAAAGAGGAAAACATCCAACTCACAGCATCACAACCCTGTCATCGGAGCAGTGGACGCCGTTCCAACCGCAGGGGTCGGCGTCCCGCGTGCTCCAGCCTGCCATGGCGCCATGCGGATCCTCCTCCACCCTCGACTGGAACTTGAGCAGCGCTGAGCCTGCAAGCACCAACACCAAAAGCCCCAATCAATCAGCCACACCAGAACCCCACATGCTCAGTCACCAAAAGCAGAAGAGAGACACCGGCAGTGAAGGTTGGCTGGCTGCACCTACCTTCAAGGTTGATCGCCGCGCAGCCACGGCCGACGCAATGAAGCGCCAGCGCGACGACCGCGCAGTAGAGCAGCGCACCCATCTCCCACATTTCCACGGGCTCGCGGTGGCTCACATGATCCTCTTGGCGAGCCTCTTGAGCAGCCTGGAATGCATGGTCAGGCGCGAGGGACGCCCATGGCGTGGCGCGGCGCCCACCTTTACCTTTGCTGGCACGGCAGCAGAGCCTGACAACACGCTCCCGCTCCTGCAGCTGCATGCAAGAAAGACAGAGACAAAATACAGCTCAGAAACGTGGGAGGAGGGGCTGCAGAGGAAGCTTGCATCGCTCGAAAAGCAAAGGAGCAGCTTTGGCTTTTTGCCTGGTGATTCGCCTCTGCCAATCTCGCTTACGCCGCACGCGATTCGAGCCGAGGAGATGGAGAAGACGGGGGGAGGAAGACGGAGGAGGAGGGGAGAGGGAAACAGCCGTCGTCCGTTCTTGGAGGAACAAACAAGTAGTAGTAGCAGTAGTTGGAGAGATCAACGAGGACAACACAGCTAGAGAGAGAAATTCATACACACACACAGTATAATATTCGCGGCAGACAGCGAAAGATAATATTTAACGGAGCTCCAATCTCCCAATGTCTCTAAGATTGCGTTTTCTTGGGAGGAAAAAATGGGGCAGAAGAATTCTGCGGCCATCTGTCAGACGATTCCGCGCTGGGGACTAAAGAATCGGATAGGGACGGTCGTTGTCGCGGGCTCCGCGGCCCACGCGAACCTCGTCGTCGCCGGCGACGGGCTCGATGCCTAGTGGCGTTTTTTTTAAATCGCAGAAAATCCTTTCGTGCCCATCATCATCATCACAAATGTCAATTAAATATGCTCCCATCCCGTCTGACATTTTTATAAACCGATTGCAATCAGGCGACTCCAAATGCTGTCGCAACAAAAATCGTCTCCTTCTTTTTCTTTCGCCGGGGGTGCTTAGCATTGAACCAGGTCGAGAATCTCCAAGGTTGATATAGCGAGATGCTTTTAAATGGGTAAAATTCAGAGGAAGTCAGCCAAGGCCTCCTGGACATTTCAAAGGAAATGAGGCGGAACGATCCTTACCGTGTTCTTTTTTTCGATTTTCGGAACGATATGGAGGATGGTCGGCGTTCGCGGGTGGAGGCTTCCCTCCCCTCCCCTCCCCTCCCGGGGAGATCCTCGGAGGGGTGGCGGTGATGGTGACGGTGGCCGGCGGCGGGCGAGAGAGAGGGGGGTGGACGGAGGAGGAGACGTGCGGTGGGCCCGTGGCGGGACAGGTGGGACGCGCAAAGGAAGGAGGGCGAAATTTTTTAGTTCGAACGTTTTTTGCTGATTTTATTGATGCCCGGCTCCCGCCTAGCTGTCCGCCCGTATCCTTGTTTCTTTCTTTCTTTCTTTTCCATTTCTTTTCTTCCCAGATTATTATTCGCGTACTGTCTATTTGTTGGCTCCCACGTTGTGTCGTTGCCTCTTGTCGTGCGTGCCAGTCTCCAGCCTGCCTCCAACCCAGTGCTATCTCGATATTTGGTAGGGGCAATGGATAGTACAAGTGGAAACGCACACGTTTGATCCTTTTTCAAAACTTTAACATAAAATAAATCGGATAAAAAAATTCATAAAATGACATACATTTGCATAATTGTATGGGGAAGGAACGCCATGTTAGATTGGGTGTCATATTAAATAACATGACGCGACGCGTGACGACGTGAGTTACCATGGCATCGTGACCCAGGACGTCATGCTAGATAGCATGACTCTTCATAGCGTCTCAGGCTCGGACGTCATACAAATGGATCATTTTATTTAAAAACAATATGTTTCAATTTGTGTAATGTTTCAGAAAAAACAACAGATTTGTCCATTTTCCGTAGTACAAAATAACCGAATAGGAGTTTTTTTAACACACTACAAACGCAAATACTCACATACACATATATACACTCACTCTTATAAAGCATACACGCATACCTTATCCCACTAGGCAAACATCGTCGAAAACTCTGAAATAAATCCAAGAAAATACGAGTAGCAGTGCCAAATCTAAGACTTAAATCCTGGTAGGTTGATTTCATCAAAAGGAACTTAACATGCTGAACTACGTTCGGTTCAACTGAGAAGAGAGTTGTGTCTTAATTAGATATGAAATGGGTCATTTAATTTTAAAACTTTCGTTTGAAACCTACTAGAAATTATATGTGAAAATTTGAGAAGAAACTTTATTTCTTTGCTTGGTTCAGGAGAATTGACGAATGATTAGATAAAAAAGCATATAAGGATTAACATGAACTCACTAGAACAATGCTCTTTTAATTCGCATGCCTAATATCTTCTCAAGTTCCTATCCTCCTAACCAAATGATACATTTAAAACCACGCACCTTCAATTCTTATTCTCTAGCTATAATTACCACCAACCAAACACAATGTGAAAGTACGGCGTTGTTTGGATTTCAGCCAACAGCTGCCAATCCAAAATATTGGACGTTGGCCAAGGGTTGGGCACTCGTTTGGATGGTGGCCAAATATTTGGCTCGCCCGAGCTGCCTTGGATTCTCTAGTTCAACTTGACGCCAAGTCTTGGCAAGGACGCAGGCGGCTGGATGTTGTGCCAATATTTTGGCTTACCAGCGATTTGGTAGGGCCTGCCAGGGCAGCATCCAAATGCACCATACATCTTATCCTCCCTCAGTTTGCAGAGGGAATGCTAAAAGCAATGCTAATGCCATAAATTGACTGCCCCGACGCTGAGGCCATCATCGCCTTCAGGCACAACATCCGGGACGAATGGTTAGCCCGACAGCTCGGACAGGACAAGCCTAGGACCATGGCTGCCCTCACGGCACTGACGACCCATTTATGTGCGGGAGAGGATAATTGTCTAGCCCGCGGTTCTTCAAGGAGCGACCCCGGCACTTCAGAAATACGGGATGGGAACGGCAAGCCCAAGCGCAACAAACACAAGCGCCGAAATAAGAATACCGGCAGTGACGCCGAGGACCCAACAGTCCACGCAGGATTCACCAATTCATGGTACAGACCCAAGAAGAAATCCTTTAAAGGAGGCAAAGATGGCCCAGGCGCTCTGGACAAAATACTTGAAAAATCTTGCCAGATCCATGGCACCGGATAAACCTGCAACCCACACCAATAGGAATTGTTGGGTGTTCTAGCAGGCCGGTAAGGCCTTGGCCAAGGACTCAGGCAAAGGTCGGTCCAGGAGCGAGGGTGACAAGGATGAACCTCGGGGGCAGAGCAATGGCGGCCAAAAGCAGCTCCCCTTCGAGGTAAAAGAAGTTAACATGATTTACGTTATGCACATTTGAAAGAACATGTGCTGCCCCCATGTTTGGTTTT
>CBMN010758542.1:100-13247 GCA_000582825.1 Hordeum pubiflorum
AGGGAGCAAATGTGCTTTCATAGTGGTAAATCCGTCTTCTAATGTGCTAAACGTAAAGCCCTAATCATGGAGTGGTGAGTTTTGAATCCGATGCACAAATCTCATAACTACTGGTGTCAAGGCGGCAGATCAGCTGGCTGCGCCGCCACCACCGGCGGGAGATCAACAAAAAAGGGTAGGTCATAACCAAAAACTCATCTCGAGTTTGAGCTGTTTATTGAGAATCAGACAAAGAACTATAGAAAAAATAAGAGAAGAGTGAAGATGAGGTATAGCTTACTGGGTGGTTGGACCCCGATCCAGCCGGAGAGGAAGCAATCAGGCACCATGGATCCTAGGCCTCGATGGCAAATTAGAATCCCAGCCGGTAGGGGGGTGTTGAGCAATGGCAACACGAAGACTTTGACGTGCTCCACACGCAGCCCCGGGACAGACTCCTCGAACACCTCCACCGCTGGTCAACGACGAGTCAGCTGAGTCAGCGTGTGTCTGAGCGAAGAGAAGAATGTTAGGATCAAAGAACGTACTGGCGTGGAGGAGGCCTTGCCATGAGAGTCCCTCCACGATATGCCCGATCCGTACCATACTTCATCCCGCGCAGCCGCCGTTGACCACATAACCACAACGTCCCGCTTCGATTCCACCCAGTGGGCCCGTGATATCCAGGTGGAGCCACCTCCGTCGCCAATTCCTCCTCCCGAGTACCGCAACACCTGATTTCACGGGCAAGATGCACCCATTGCGAATTTCCATGTAAAGGTATGTATCAGGCAACAATTAATTAGCAACAGAGAGACAACATGTCTAAAAGGCACCAATTTGATACAAATTAAGCCATGAAATGTTTCATTACATGAGTACCACCTAGTCAAGGGAGACTAAGCACATGAGATCATTGCATGACCCTGAAGATGTTAATATTCTTTAAATGCATAAAGAACATCTTTCGAATACTAATGTCACTCAACAATAAATAAATAAAACAACAAGAATTGCAGAATGATTGGAAAATTACCTTGAAAATCACAACGTCCGGAAAATTCGTGTGCACCATCTCCACCACATCCTTTTCGAGTGGGCACAACGCCTAAGCCGATGAACCTCAGAGTTGAGGTTGTACTTCCCATAATACTCTAGAAAGCAATGAAAAATAAACATAGTTACCGAATTTAGATATTACAAGTATGTAAATGGATCCCACAAGTTTTAATCCATCGCTTCCTGCAAGTAACAATGGAATTAACAGGGTACTTGAATAGTAACAATGGAATTAGTAGGGTACTTCAATTCAAATATGACACTTTATGGACAATGAACCATAAGAGGATCCAACTCTGTGTTGAGCTACATATCTTTAGTTCTTGCATAGAATATATAAGGATTTGGCAAGAACCAGTAGGATAGCTAAATTTGATGGAGAAATTCATGCCAAAATTAAAAATCTAATTAGTCCGATCAATAAACCTATGATTTGACCGAATCTAAACGGTTGAAATCATCAATCTCACCTTTCGATTGAGCTCCACAATGATCTAATTTCTAAATCAATATGATTTTCGTTGCTCTATTTAACAGGGCTTCGCTACACCTTTATCCACTTTTCCTTGAAACTAAGCTGCATGAAACCAGACATGCCTCATATGCTTACCTTTTTGGATGATGGCCTTCTATGTGGACTATACAAACCGAAGGAAGCAAATAGTAGAAGATGAAGATCTTGCAATCTATCAGCCAACCATAACATAATTCTGACGAATTTGAAAAGTAAAACAGCAGCAGGTAAGGTACAGAACAAGTGCACGGAGGAACACAATAAACATGACATTAATCTTTTTGCATTTTTCAACCATAACCAAATTAACAAATTGACTAGGAACCAGATTCATCAGTAAAAGGAAGTTAACTGCATGCACAATTAAAGTAAACAAAAACGATCGACACTACTAAGAACTAAAACAAAAGAAGAGAAGGAAATGTTCAGATAGAATAGCAGGAGTATAGAGGAAGGCTGAGACCGCCTCAGAAGACTAAATTTGTGTGGTACCTTGATAAGTTGTCATGTCTAGGTGCACCCCGTTCATGGCAGACACACTCCACTACATCCTTCTGATTTTCAACAATGAAATCAGACTATGTCGCGGGTCCTTTGCTCCAGCATGTTCCCCAGAACATGAATGCCATCCATGTCCTTGCTGGCTACACCGATGCATTGCTCAGCCTAGCAGTAGCATCACTGGATGTACCCCATTTATCGATGATGACTTGCACCTTCTACATAGACAAGTTCATCGACATCAATAACATCTCCATCGATGATGATGATGCAGTGGTCACCACTGACAGCAAAATTCAGAATTCAAGGATAGATAAGCGGAGATAGGCAGGAAGATAGTCGGAGAGACAGGCATGGTGGTGGGACATGGTCACAGCCGCCGATCTTTGTCGCCTAACTTGGATGGGACAGAGATGGGAGGTGCGATTGTGAGATTTCTGCCACCTCCACGATCTTCTCCTCCCGTGTCTTCGCGCTTGGAGTCCCCTTGACCGGCGTTCTCCCCACTCTGTTGGCCTCTTCATTAAGAGGGACGCGACACGGTGCGATGCTAGGGGGTGGCAGGGGGAGACGCGAGACGACCACGACCGATTACAGTCGAGGTAGAGGCCTCTTGTTCGTCGTAGTTCACTGGCCTGTGGTGGATGCCGAAGAGGAGCATCGTAGAGGTAAGGTGCGGTTGCAGCCGACGGGGTGAGGAGAGTGAGGCGAGATCCACCAATGACGACGGCGCGGGGAGGAGCACCATCGTGGTTGAAGGAGACACGCGACAGGGAATGAGGTGGTCGTGGCCACCGACGAAGAACTGCTGGACGAGATCGGGCACCCACCTTTGTCGGGCTGCTCTACTCCACCGACGTCGAGGCTCTACGGTGGATCCCATGGCAGGATCTAGCCACAACGACCACCAGAGTGGCAAGGTCTGGCCCTCTCTCTATCAGATCGGGTCAGGGAGCGTAGCTCCTTGTCTTGGACAAAGGGAGGAGGGAGGCCGAGACCCACCCAGGTCAGGTGCGTGTGGTCGTCCCGCTGTACATGGCTGCTGAGGGAGGGGTGATGGCGGCCGGCTAGGGATGGAGGTAGCGGTATCCGGCTGATCCATAGGTGGTTACGGCGGTGCAAGGAGGGAGGGGTAGGTCGAGGGTTTGGGGCTGCGAGGGACGAGGTGTTTGGGGATTAAATTTTGCTTTCGTGTCAGAAAACTGGTGGGTGGTGGGATCGAGACAAAAACAAAACCAGACGAAAAAACCATGGGAGGGGAGACGGAAAAAAAACCCCAGAACGGAAGCTACCAAGTCCCCCTTTAGGAGTAGAGATACATGCATCAAGCTCTCATACACGCATCGAGGATGTCAATAAAAAATTACACGCATCAAGGATCAAGTGCAACCTCGATCCATTATGAGCATGTTAGAATGCATGTGTGTTACGTCCGCATGTGCACTGGTTGGCGCAAAAATATTCAAATACATGTATATGCTTGGAATGCAAATGTTTATAACTTGATTTGAAAACCACAATTTTATTATCCCTTTGCAATGCACGTGCCTTTTTGCTAGTCTATACAAATATAAAAGGACCAAAAGGGGCGGATCCAATTAACCCCGGCCATCAAACCATGTTAGACCAACAATCTATATTGCTCTAACGATGAGCGTTTAACATATTTAACAGGCAATTAATATCATACCAAATATCAATATATTTGCTAATCACATAATTAAGATGTAACTGATATCATACATGATATAAAAATGCAATTAAAGCGTAATTGATATCCTTCCTAATATAAACGTGCAATTATTTTCCTCCATAATATCAATGTGCATTGTTTGTACATATTTACTAGTTTAGTATGGTAGATATATTATATATGAGAGTTCATGCTTTAATAAAATGATTATGTTGTTTTCTAAAGTGTTCACGTGTTTTTGACAAAAAAAGGCATGGAAAAATAAATATGAGCCTTGTGTTTACATCCTCAAATGAATAGAAGAATATTTTCTAAAACAATTAATATTTTTCAAATTATATGAACATATATTTAAATATATAAACATTGTAAACTTAAATCAATTTTTTTATTAAATATGTGAACACTTTTGAAATTCTACAAAGATTTTTATAGTTCATAAATATTAATTCAATTTTAGGAATATGTTTTCAAATAATAAGTGACTATTTGTAAAGTAACTTAATTTATTAGTATGTATATTATTTACAACAAACCAATATCCGAACCTAATTTCTAATATTCTGGTTATAATTTACTTAACTTCTAAAAATTTCTAAAAAAGACCTAACATGTGAAACCACAAACGGTTTCTATCGTAAGATATTTAGCCCGATTATGCTGTCGTGTCTTCAAGTTACTCGAGGGTGGAGTGGCTAGCATGTACTGTATGCTAGGAGGATGTTGCCTGTTCGAGTCTTGGTGTGGGCAAATACCTTTTGATTCCTGGGTGTATATACACTTCATATAGGAAAAAAAGTCAAAAATTTTGGAAGTTTATTGTAAAAAAAACTATTGTATACACCCATAGACCAAAAGTTCTCCTCCTCTTTCTATGTGCTTATTTTCGATTTCATTATTTTTTGTACTGTCCACTGATACATGTTTCCCAACAATTAGTCCTGTCTAGCAAATGTATAAATAATAATATGTGAGGTCTTTTGTGCATTATTTCTTTGTACTGTCGGTCGATGGATGGGTTCTACCGGTTAGCTCTGTCCTGCAAATGTAAAAATAATAATATGTGGGGCCCTTTTGCAAAAAGAGCAGTGACCACACGAGTATGATGGCTGACGGTGAGCCCCATGGTATGATGGATGCCTAGTTAGTGCCCTGGGCGTATAAATGGCGTTCGAACCGATTTGCACACCAAGTGAACATACTTGACAAGTTCAAACCTCACTCGTGCAGTTACCTCTTTATTTTAAGGTACAACTTTTGGAGATGCCCTAACCCATGTGGTGTGTATAGGTAGCAGGGCAGAAAGAATAACACAAAAGGAAGATGCGTGGTCTTTTAATCACTAGAGTATTGTTTATATGGCAGATACTGCTACATGATACTAACATGCCCATCCGTCCATCTCCATGTGTTTGTGCTTGCATACTTGCATATCCAGCGATACAAAAGTTGTTTTTTCTAACCATTCCTGCAGTGCACTGGAAGGATCAGATCAACTCCTGTTTGGGCAGAGTAGCCCAAGTGGTGCTGGGAAGAGAATCCTCCAAATTCCACCGATTCACGTGTCAATATAATTCGGACATGTCGAGGGTTAAAGAACCCCATCCTTGCGTGTTTGTTCCTTCGAGAATTTCTCTGTCTGGTTCCAATTCCTGCCTGGCACCACTGCATTTCTCGTCTCATCAGAGATTGCAATCTTTGTTTTGGTTGCTTGGTAGTTCTCCAGGGAATTTGTTGCCTCGTTTGGGGTAAAATCCAGCCTGTTCTTCTTTATCGTTTGGTGGTGCTGCTTTCAGTTCCCACTCTTGGCATTATTCTGCCCACGGGAGGGCCCCCCGGCAAAGATTTGATTATGGGTTGATTAGTTATCTTGTTTTGGTGCACGCAAATTTGGGCAGAAAGCAACACAGGCTGAAGGGGCCAAGCAATATGTGATTGGGGCCCGCTTTTGGTCATTAGGAAAGGCTTGCTTGTCGTCCCATCTCTTCTTCTCTCTCTCTTCCTCCTTGTGTGTTGTTTCTGGGAGAAGAAAGAGGGACCGAGAGGGGAATAAAAAGGTGGGCATGGAGATGGCCATGATTTCACCTCAGGCCCTCCCTCTCTCCCCAAACACTTCCCAATAGATTCCATCCCCTCTCTATCATCCTGGGTATCCTCCCACCTTTTCTCATCTTAATTGCAAAGGTTTCTGCGGGATAACATTTGTTTTGGTGAGTCCTATAGAATCATTCCCTTCTTTTTACGTTGCTTTTTCTCACTCACCTCCCCCCTCCTGTTTCAACTTCTTGAATCCCATGCGCACAAGGGTGACTCCTGACCACTAGTACCTACTTGCTGCCATTCTAGTAGATAGAGCCAGCCGGCTCCCCTGATGCTTGGATTTTATTTGCTAGGAGCAAATTCAGAGAGGTGATTTATTTGTCTTGTTTATCCTTCTTGGGTTTCATCTTCACACTGGTTTTCACATGCAGATTTTTTTTAACCCGCCGCTTCGATTGCGTACTAGTATTGCCTTGTATAATACCTGCACATTTAATCTTTGTGCTAGATGTTCTTGATGGGTCTTTACTTGTTTCCAGTACAGACCGATCCCCACATAAATGCAAAGTTTAGCCACATAATTTCGTAATTTATGGGTCAATTTCAGGACTCTACCTTGCTCTGGTGCGCGAGCCAGGTGAATAAGAATCAACAAGAGTTTGTAGTGGGAAAAAGGGATGGAAGGCGAGAGCTTCTCGGGGATGGGCAATGGAGGCGGCGGCGGCGGTGGAGGGAGGCACCACCAGGTTGTGGACGGGAAGCTGATCCAGACGTTCCACAAGAGCTTCGTGCAGGTGCAGAGCATCCTGGACCAGAACCGGATGCTCATCTCCGAGATCAACCAGAATCACGAGTCCCGGGCGCCGGACAGCCTCACCCGTAACGTCGGCCTCATTCGGGAGCTCAACAACAACATCCGCCGCGTCGTCGGCCTCTACGCCGACCTCTCCGCCTCCTTCGCGCATCGCGGCGCCGCCATGGACGGCGGCTCCTCGGAGGGCGACTCCTCGGGCACGCTGCGCTCCTCCGATGCCGCCGGCCGCGCCGCCGCCGCCGGACAGAAGCGCGTCCGGCCCGACTAGCTTGGCCCGACCGGATGGTGCCTGCCGTTTCTTGGCATCGTCATGGATGCTGTGTAGCAGCTAGCGAGGAAGGATGTGAGTTACTGATGAGATGTTTGCTATTCCTACTTACTCCTAGACTAGTTCTTCCTTGCTTAATTTCTTGCTGTGCTTCTTCTTTGCTGCAAAGTGCTTCCTGAACCCTGATGGTGAGAAAAAGAAAACTTTTCTGTACAAGTCCATGTGACGATGAGGAAAAAACACCCATTGTAGAACCATCACCAGTTCTTGATAATCTGCAGCCTTACTATTACTTGTAGAATCTAGTCACCGTTCCATGGGCTCCTAGCTGATTTCAGGTGTGCCACCCAGGTATAGAGTTAATCTGAGAGATTTGGGAGCTCTCGAGTATTTCATTCTTACTTCAGTAATTTGATGATTGAAATTATCTTTCTCTAGGTGATTTGTGAGGGGAAAATTAAAATACCGTTGCCCTTGGATTGGGATGGACCATGTGAGCCTGAAATTCGCGTGTACTGATGCAAAGTGCAAATCTTTACAGCTTTTACCAATCTGCTGCTGCTCCCGCTTCCTCCTCTGTCATCTTTCCCTTCTGTCCTCTTGTAAACCATGATGAAAAGTTTGATGACCAAACGTCTTGCTTCTACTGCTAGATCAGCTCACTGATCATCTGTTGGGTTGGTGGAGTGTAGATAAGGGCATGAACTATGATGGCAACACCCTCTAGATGCTCCATGTGCCATGTTGGTTGATTTCATGGTATAATTTTTTCCTCTTCAAAGCAACTATAGCTTGACCGGACCACACTTTCACCATTTCTCTTATCCTCTCTCTTATTTGTCCCTCAACACATGCACCACATCTCTCACTAAGGACATGGCCAATGCATAGCCCCAAGGTGATGCTCCACGTGCCATGTAGGCTCGGATATAGGTTCGGATGGTGTAACGGGATCCACAGCAGGAGACGAGTGCTTGAGGAGAAAAAGTGTGGTCCAGTGCAAAAAGCTGAAAAGTTGAAGTGAAAAGTAGAGATGCATGTGTATCAAAATCTTTATCTTCTTTTCTTTGATGAGGTCACTAGTGGTAGCTTGCATTGGAGAAAACAAATCAATGTAGATGCTTCAAGTTATTTTTTTATCATGGAGCATATGTATCCATATGCTACTATTATACATGTCCTAACAGTTCTTCTCTCTTGCTTTCTCTCACCTTTTTGTTGAGGCACTTGCCTCCTCTGCAAGAGGTCATTCCTCTCTGCAAGCACTAGTCTTTTCCCTTCTTTCCTCCACGTAAGCAGCTTTTTACATGGGGCATCACTCCAAGGTGGAGCGTTGGCCATGCCCTAAGGTTCTCCATCTGCAAGATGCTGGACATCATCAGCAGCAGCAGGAGGACAAAAAAAAAGTTGCAATAATTTTTTGGCTGCTGATCATAGTTTACAAAACCATGGGCAGAATCTTATTTGAGACAGCGGCCTGTGTGTGTGGCATCTTTTTCGGTCCTGATCTAAGCATATGGACCTTTTTGACCACTGATTTGGCATGCTGGACAGCGTCAGTGGGTCCCCATTTGTTCTCTGTCTACAGTCATAAATCTAACAAGTAATCTACCTATGTATATATATCTATATAACAATATAAAAAGAGGGAGTTCTTGACGTCCAGGAAATCTCACCCATTGGAACGCATCTATCCAATGGTATATGTCGTCCCGGTATTTAGCACCTCCGGCTTTTAATATCATGCCTAATATCAATGTTAGCAACATTAACCGGTTGATTATATTCTAACTAATATTAACATGCAATCTATATGTAATTGCATTGCACATGCACAATTACGCGTGATGTAGAAAGGGAAGAAACGTCGCTCCCTCTAGGGAACACGGCCAACGACACCGACCTAAGCTCCACCTCCCTTTACTCATTCATCCTTCCCTCACCGTCACCTGAGCTAGTCGATGGAATATCTGGCATGCTTCCGAGGAGGGGGGCGGTGAGGCGTTTCCTTCCGACGCTATGTGCTCAGTTGGGTCTATACGTCTGCTTTGAACCGTCGAGTAGCGTAGTCGGGTAGCGCTTTGTTCTGACGAGCTATGCAATCGAGCGGCATGCAAAGTGCTCAGCAAGGCGCGATATGGCGTGTGCACGCGGTCCAGGCCGGAGATGTTATGGATCTGGCATCCGGTGGTGGGCATGGTCTGCAGGTCACCCGACGGTGGTTGATGGATCTAGCGGCGCGAGGTGGTGTGGTGTTAGGGCATATCTCCCTCTAGTTGGTTTTTGTGATGATGATAATGCTCTTTGCGGACTAACCGTGTGCTTCGAGCATTTCAAATAGTACTGTGTATGGCACAAGATGGTTTTATTCCCCTCGAGGGAAGAAAGAGCAAAGATGGATTTTCAACGTTTCCCTTTGAGTTGTAGGAAAACCATACTATTAAGAGGGGGTCCGCATTGGAAGGTATGGGTGGAATCAACACGTACACAAACCATATACATCCACTTGCCTTCCCATCGCTCTGGAGCCCGATCAGTTTTTGCATTAGGCCTATTAATCAGAGGCCATGCGGTAGTACCACTCGTACCCATAGTAGTACCGTTTGTGTGGTACTTCTGGTGGCATGTACCGCGGGTACTGTCGCTTAGACTTTTAGGTTCTGTAAACTCCATCTGCAATTGGCGATAGTACCGCCTGCACCCATGGTAGTACCGCTTATGTGGTACTTCCGTTGTCCTGTGTCGCCAGTACTACCACTTGTATTTTTCGGTTCTGTAACCCTCAACTTCACATGATGGTAGTACCGCTAGTACCCGCGGTAGTACCGCTAGTGCGGTACTTCTGCGGTTCAGTGCCATTGCTACCACCGCTTGAGTTTTCACATTCTATTACTCTTTGATTAATCACGTTCATTGGTGCGGCGACGTCATGTACAAATGGTTTTACCCCCTTTCCACGATAAAGTTTTAAACCACCACCTTGCCTGTGTGGGCGACAGGGGGTCCATCCCACATGACATAGAAAAATCGTCGGCGATATGGAACAAGAACACAAACGTTTGGCATAAGTAAGTGTATGCGATGTGTGCATCTATCACAAACGAGAGTCATCGGTCAACCGTTTGAGATATGTCATGTTTCCCAAACGGTCCATCCTTGCTACTCGTGTGTGATCACAATACCATCGCACACGCTATTCTATGGTGCATTGTTTACGATGCGTGCCACATCACAAACAGTTCATGATTGTAAAGCATATATGATAAGGAGACTATCACACATATTTAGTTCTACAAGACAATCTGTGATAGGATCTAAGAGTGCTCACAGTTATGTTTATAAAACCGTATGCGAAGGTTGAATCTATCCCACACGTTGCGCTATTGATAAACGTTTGTGGTATATAAAAACTCCCAAACGTTTCATCCACAGTACCGTTGAAAGTGCAATCATGCCCTTAATCATATTTTGATGGTGATGACAACATACATATAGGGAACTAATCATGTCTGTCAAGTGTATCTCAGATTTAGTTCCCAAGGATTATAGTGTGGATCATGACCAAGGAATCTAAATTGCTCAAGTACGAAAAAACAAGACAAATAACTTAGGCTCTTTTCAGTTTGCTTTTGAGTATAGGGATCCCGCACCATTAAGAGGGGATCACTAGCTCTCGTAAAAGACTTTCTCAAAACCCACAAAAACCTCTAAATTGCATCTTCATTTCATCTCTAGGTTTTCACTACTTAGCGCACAAGATTCTCTTTTGGGCTGTCTTGTTATGCTTCTGAATTGACCGGACGACTGGTGATCACTGGATGTATGACCTCTCACAGCTCACCGGACGTCCGTCTCTCTTCGGAAATCCGATGTCACCATCATCGCCAGAAAATACCAGTTTTCCATTACAGTCCGGATGACCAGTCGTCGGACATCCATCCCCGACCGATAATACGGTGATAGCCACACAGAACAGATTTGAAGGTCCTCTCCGGACGACCGTGGCACCGGACGACTAGCACTTTCCGGATGTCCGACCCTTTTCCTCACGAATCACCTTTTGCTTTGGAACTGCCTGCTTATGTGTTACAGCGGCCGGACAACCGACGGCCCGGCCAGACGTTCGGTCCATGTTTTGGGTCCGAACGACCGGTGTCCTTGGGACGTCCGGTTGTCGGTCCAGTGGATACCAGGGTACCACGGCCCATCTACTGTCAGTCAGCTACGCGAAGAAGGCCCAGCCTGGCAAGCAGCCCACTTCCTAACTCTAAAATCACCCGGCGAGGCTCCGGTCCCCGAGGCTCTTTCTCTCTCTTTGAGGGGCCCCGAGGACACCTGTCCACAAGTTGCAAGAGGCCTCGTGAGGACTTCCCCGGAGGGGCCATGCGGTGCTGATCAGACAGTCACGCACCCACCGCATGGGTGACGTGGCAGGACGGCAAAGGCTGCAAGGACGGCGCCTGCGGGCGCAGGCAGAGAATCTTTCTCATTTCTGATAAAAGGGTAGCGAGTAGATGTCCTCCTCCAAGATGAGTCCCGAGGCTTACCCCTTTGGTGTAAGGAGACCAACGTGACGCTGATCACTAGGACGGGCGTCATCGGCGAGCCCACAAGCGCGTCATGGATGGCGCCTTTGCAGGGTGAAGAGCAACTTTTCAGGGAAGACTGGGCGATTGTCTCCCTTCGAATTGCTGCTCCGTGGTCGCCCTTTTCCCACCAATGTTTTGGGGAAAGAGGCCCGAGGCAAGGATAAGAGGGACAAGCTTCCACCGTATAACGGGGTCGGATGATTGAGCTTTCATTCTCCCCCAAGAGTTCTTCTTCCTCCCCAAGCTTTGTAGCCCTTGTTCAAGCCAAAGAGCAATCCATCCAGCAGGAGTAGGGTTTTACACCGCAAGGTGGTCCGAACCTTGGTAAATCCGTGCGTCCCTTCATGTTTTGTGCACGTAGCTTCACCTTGGACGAGGGGTAGATTGCGCTCACCTCCCCAGTGTTCGAACCGGATTCTTGAGAGGTTTCCCACAGGCACAATACCAATCTCCGACATTTGGCGCGCCAGGTAGGGGACCTCCTGTGCATCTTCATCCACGACTCCACTCGACATCGACATGGCCGAGGCGCGCCGCGAGAGGTACGCGCGCAGGGCCGTGATGGTCCGCACGGAGCCCATCGTCAACACCAATCACCGTTGGAACCCTCGTGCCACCACTGAGCCCGCGACCGGGGAGGTGCAGGCCTCCTCCGTCCATCCCTCCATGCAGGCGAACCCTCTACCCGCAAGCACCGCCACACAGTCTTCGCGCAGTCGCCACGGCCTGCCAGCTCCGCAGGCCTCACTCCTCATGGCGTAGGAGCTGCTGCACTACCGCCAGACTCCAGCCAGCTACAACGCCTGGCTCGCATGAATCACCGAGCTCGTCAACACTGTCGGAGATGCCCCGGCTCTCACCAACTCCTTGCCTCCTCCTCCTGCATCGCATGGCGCAAGGGCAGGGCAAGACATTCCTACTCCACCTCCTCCGCCCAGCGAGGGCGATGGCCCTCATCATGGTGCACGCGCTCTGTAGCCGTCCCACGGAGCATCTTCGCAGCCCCACGTAGATCCAAGCTGCCAGATCATCCCCCGTGCAGGCCCGGCCGAGGGCTCGTCGGTATCGTCGTCGTCTTCAAGGTTGCGGAGGAGCTTGCTCTGCGACGGGGGTGGGACACCTCTTCCAGGTCATCGTCATCAGTCTCCTCCGAGTCTTCCTCGGCGCTGGTGTTGCCGGAAGACACCGGCATGGGGGAATTGGGGCGCTCGGGCGGCGTGAGCCCCAGCTCGTCGAAGGCAGGCATGGCGGCGACCAGCTCCTCCCTGTCGTCATGGCGGTACAGCGGGGCGTAGGCCTCAGGGAGGCCCCCAGGATCATTGTTGAGCAGGGTAGCCAAGGCCCTGTCCAGCTCCTCACCTGTCAGGCTGGCGGATCGAAGCCTGATATTGTCCTCCGCACCCTGGTACTCCCACATGGGCCTCGAGTGTGACTGGAGCGGCGTCAGGCGCTGCGTCAGGAACTCCTTCACTATCATCGCCCCGGTAAGCTTCTTGGCCTCCATGTCCAGGGAGATCCGCTCCAAGATGGGTTTTGCTCGGGGATCGGCGAGCTTCGCGGAGCCCCATGCGAGGGTCTTCTCGGGCAGCTCCGTCGGGAGCTCTCGGCGCGGATCGAGGCCCTGGGCATCTAGGAAGACCTAGCGGTGTCTGAAGCCCTCCACCTTCTTCCCAGCCTTCAGGAGCACGTT